>QGSO01000446.1:505697-627096 GCA_011037825.1 Carya cathayensis
ATAGCCCTGCGGCGCCTGACAGCAGATGTAGCATTATAGCCTTTCGGCGCCTGACAGGTACATAAGAACTGTAAAATCTCGTGATGCTTGTCTGGCCTAAAAAGATGGCCACCGTTTTTAAATATGGAGGTTTGCGGCTTAATTTTGATAACTCCTCCAGTAATTATGTTATTTACAAGAATTCCAGAAGAGTACAACTCCAGAAGAGCACAACTCCAGAAGAGTAGTGAATTCAATATTAAAATGATCTTGGATCAATATGGTGAATTTCACTATAAAGTCTTGAAGCACTTTTATATGGACAAAACTCATCCCCTGAGTACTTCAATGGTTGCTCGATAATTTGATAAGCAGAAAAATCCATTTCATCCTTGTGAAGACGATGGAGAAATTCTTGGTCCTGAAGTACCTTATCTCCAGTTCAATTGAAGCCCTGAATATGTGATTATTTGGATCAAGTCCACAATTAGATGAATATACAGATGCGAGTTATCTATCAGATCCATACATGAAGATCATTGCAATTCATGAGAAGAAAGTTGAAATTGATGTCAAGAAGATACAGTCAAGTAATAATCTGGTAGATTTATTTACTAAAGCATTACCAACTGCAACATTTAAGAAGATTGTGCAGAACATTGGAATGCGGAGACTTGAAGACATATTATCATGCACTTTTCAAGGGAAGTTATGTCTTGAAAATTTGTGCTGATTGTACTCTTTTTCCTTCACTAAGGTTTTATCCCACTGGGTTTTCCTTTGCAAGGTTTTAATGAGGCAATCCTAAAGCACTTGGCGGTACACATGAATACTGTACTCTTTTTCCTTCGCCATTGGTTTTTTCCCATAGGGTTTTTCCTTGGCAACGTTTTAACGAGGCATATTATTTAAATATGGTCATCCAAAGGGGAAGTGTTGTAAACCATCTTGTATTGTATGACCACATTTAGCTGTCGTAATTGACCAAGTTGTAGTCATCAATTAAGACTTTGGTACCCCTATATATATGGGTGTTTCTAAGTTCAGTATATACATCAATGAAAGAAATCCTCTCTCGTTCTCTCTCTATCTTTGAAACTCTCTCTATTTTGATTGATTTACAACAGATATGGTATAATAACATGCAATTAAACACTATAAATAGTATGTAATAGTATAGTATGGCAACATGTAATTAGACACTACAATATAAGTTTAGTATAAAAATAAATTAGATATTAGTATAGAAGTAAATCAATAGTGAATGATTTACTTTTATTTTTAATTTTTGCAAAAGTCGAAATTTGAAACCCACAAATAATTTTTTTTTTAAATGGATTAAATATGAAGCTAAACAAAGCCCAAATCCGACTTTGCTTCGACTCCATTCCTACAAATTGGAGTCAGAGTTGGAGTTTAGATTTGAACAATGACAAAGTCGGAGTCAGAGTCAGATTTAGGGGAATCTAACTTCAACTAGGTTGGTGCTCATCCCTATCTCGCACCATTACGATGGTGCTTCTTTTTTTTCTGTTTTTCTTTTTTGAGTAAAATTTAATTAAACAAAACGTTTTAGCAATAGAAAAATTTCATAAAAATAAACTCACAAATTAATGTGTACTCTTAATGTGGTATACTAGATTTTAAAGTTGCATATATTGTAAAATAAATCTAACGGATCACATGAAGTCACGTCAATTTGTGAGTTTATTTTTATGAAAACTTTTTGTGACTATATGGCACTTATCTTAAAATTAAAAAATTAAAAAAAATAATAAAACAATTAAAAAAATTGCAAAAGGTGGGATTGAGAATTTGCTCGAATCAATTTGGAATAATATTAGGTACAAGATTATAATGTGCAAGTCACATGCAAGAAATTTGAAAAAAAGTGAGCAATACATTAAAAAAGTTGATTTTTTCAAGTGTACCATCTTTTTTTCAAATAATTTACACGGGACAAACAGGACATAGATATGCATAAATCAGTTTCCCTAACTCACTTTATCTTTAAATTACCAAGTAACAGTGAATAAATGTTCAAACCTAAACTTAAAGTGGTGAAAACTAAGTGATATGTTAAAATCTTAATTAATAGTAATATTTTTAAGGAAGGAGTTTTTTTAAAAACATTTTATGGAAAACAATATCATTTATCAAAATAATGCATTACAAATATTTATAAAGTCATATAGCTTAAGAAAGAAAATCTAGAATACAATCTGATGTGAACCTGTGGAATTGGAATCTCTTGAATCCACAATCAATTTGAAAACTCACCCAAGAAAGCTAAAATCAAATTAATGGATGTAGAATCTAAACCCATTGAGAACTCGTTTCAAGAGCCTAGATTATATTAAAATCTAGACCTGTTGAAGAACCCGTCTCAAGAACCCAGATTATAAGAAGAAACGCCACAAAGGTTGAGATTTACTTTTGATAAATTCAAAGTTCAATCAAGAACAAGAGGACTAAACTCAACTCACAATGAAAATTCAATATTGTCTAAAGAGAAATTGTGTTGGATGGCTATAAGGTATTTAAATACCTAAACCCCAATTAACCCTAATTCAAAACAAAGCCCCTTTTACCCAAAATGCCCCTGGCTGAATTTTACCCCAAGAGAAACCCCTAGGCGCCCCACTTTGTTGAAAATAAAACCCTAGTTCATAAAAAGTAACTTTCCAAATAAGCCATTGGCCAAAATACAAGGCTTTCCCAAAAATCCTAATTCATAATTGGGCTAAGCATCCTGAAACCCACTTATTATAAACTAATAAAATAAATTGTTTAACAAATTGAAAGCCTTCAATAACAATAAGCCCAAACAAAGATAAAAACTGGTTTTCCTTCTTTCAAGCTCATGTTGAGTGTTGGGCTCATGTTGGCTTCATCCCAAGTAGATTGCACCAATGCTTGCATTGTTTCCTTAATCTTCTTGGCTTTTGATCTTATAATTAGCCCATCTAAAACTTGCAAAGGATCTTTAAGACTAGGCCCACCTTGATTCCCATCATTCCTCCTCTCCTCAAAATGATTCAATCTCGAATCTTCGCCTACATCAAAAGGAGAAAGATCAAAAATATTGAAAGTAGTAGAAACATTATACTCACCTGGAAGGTCCACTTTATATACATCGTCATTAATTTTCTCAAGAATTTGGAAATGTCCATCTCCTCGAGGATGCAACTTAGTCCTTCTATGGGCTGAGAATCTTTCTTGTGCATGTGAACCCAAACCCAATCTCCTGGTTCAAAGATCACACGTCTTCGCCCTTTATTGTTTTGGGAAGCAACCCTTTCATTCTTTTGGGCAATTTGAAGTCGTACCCTCTCATGAAGTAACTTTAACAACTCCGCATTCTTTTGTCCATCCTAGCTACTCTTGCCATCAACAAGTAAAGGCATCAAATTTAAAGGAGTGAGTGGATTAAAACCATAAACAATTTCAAAATGAGAATATGAAGTAGTAGTATGCATGGTCCTATTATATGCAAACTCTATAAATGGCAAACGATCCTCCTAAGTTTTTAAATTCTTATGAACAACAATGCATAAAAGCTTGGTTAAAGTCCTATTAACTACTTCAGTCTATCTGTTAGTTTGTGGGTGACAAGTAGTGGAAAATAAAAACTTAGTACCCAATTCCCCCACAACACCTTCCAAAAGTAGCTAGAGAATTTAACATCCCTATCAGAAACAATACTCCTATGCACACCATGGAGTCAAACTATCTCCCAGAAAAACAAGTTAGCTATGTTTGAGACATCATCAGTTTTATGGCATGGAATGAAATGTGCTATCTTGCTAACTCTATCTACAACCACAAAAATGTAATATCTACCCCCTTTTGTCCTAGACATCCCCAAAACAAGTCCATAGATATGTCTACCCATGGCTCACTAGGAATGGGTAAGGGTGTATACAACCCATGTGGCCAAACTTTAGATTTGGCATTTCTACATGTAATGCACTTGCTACAAATGCGATTGACATCTCTTCTCATCTTAGGCCAAAAGAAATGTTCATGCAAAATGTCTAAGTTTTCTTGACACCAAAGTGTCCCATTAATCCCCCACCATGTGCCTCACGCACCAATATTTCACGCATAGAACAACTAGGCACATACAGTTTGCTTTCTTTAAATAAGTAACCATGATGCTTGTAAAACTTACCAAATGCTGCCTTATCATATGCCTTATACACATCAGAAAAATCAGCGTCATCGGCATACATATCTTTCACATATTCAAACTCAATCATTTTTGCACTCATAGAAGTATGAAGTACATACCTGGATAAAGCATCAGCAACAATGTTCTCCTTACCTTACTTGAAACGAATGACATAGGGAAAGCTCTCAATGTATTACATCCATCTAGCATGCATTTTATTCAATTTACCGTGACCCTTGAGATGCTTCAAGGATTCATGATCAGTGTGGATCACAAATTCCCTAGGCCACAAGTAGTGCTGCTAAGTCTTTAATGCACGAACAAGTTCATAAAGCTCTTTGTCATAAGTAGGGTACTTCAAAGACGCCCCACTTAGCTTCTCACTGAAGAAGGCTATGGGCTGTCTATCATGCGTCAAAACGGCTCCAATTCCTATTCCTAAGGCATCACATTCAATCTTAAAAGTTTTGTTAAAATCAGGTAATGCTAACATAGGTGCAGAGCACAACCTTTCTTTAATAGTAGCAAAAGTATTCTCTTGATCAACCCCCAATGAAACCCAACATTCTTTTTAATTACTTCAGTGAGTGGTGCAACAATGATGCTAAAGTCTTTAACAAAATGTCGATAAAAGCTAGCTAAGCCATTAAAGCTTCTTACCTCAGTGATGCTCTTTGGCATTGGCCACTCCTTGATAGCCTTGACTTTCTCTTAATCTACTTCAATATCTTTTGTACTAACAACATAACCAAGAAAAACAACTTTCTCCATGCAAAAGGTACATTTCTTGAAATTAGCAAACAACTTTTCACATCTCAACACATCAAACACATATCTCAAATGCTCAATATGTTTATTTAAGTCCTTGTTGTACACTAGGATATCATCAAAGTACACAACTATAAATTTGCCTATGAACGCACATAAGACATGGTTCATTAATCTCATGAAAGTACTGAGCGCATTTGTAGGTCCAAATGGCATAACCAAACATTTATAAAACTCATACTTAGTCTACACAGCAGTTTTCCATTCATCACCATCTTTTATTCTAATTTGATGGTACCCACTTTTAAGATTAATTTTACTAAAAATACATGAGCCATGCAATTCATTAAACATATCATCTAATCTAGGAATGGGATGATGATACTTTACTATAATATTGTTGACAGCCCTGCAATCAACACACATCATCCACGTCCCAACCTTCTTTGGCACGAGTAGCACTGGTACTGCACATGGGCTCATGCTCTCCCTCACGTACCCTTCGTTCATCAAATTCTCAACTTGCCTTTGAAGCTCCTTTGTCTCCTCTAGATTACTCCTATCGGCTAGTCAGTTTGGAATAGCAGCTCCAGGCACAAAATCAATCTGATGCTCAATGCCTCTAATGAGAGGCAACTCATTCTGCATCTCCTCTAGAAATACATCTTCAAACTCTTGTAACCAAAAAACAGCCAAACTAGGAAGAGAATGGTTTGTTTCATCAAGATTAATATAAGACTCTTTATAAACCAAAAAAATCATAGGGCGATCTGCTAAGAAATCCCTCTTAACCTCATTCTCTCTTGCATATAAACTCACTTTTGTCTTTCTTTTTCTCTCTGCAAACTCTATTTCTTTTTCACTCTTTTTTTTTTTTTTGCTTATTTTCACTCCCACTCTTTCTTTTTTGCTCAATCTCTTTTTCACTCTTTCTTTTTGCCCAATCTCTTTTTCACTCTTTCTTTTTTTATCACTCTTATTTTCACTCTTTCTTTTTTGATCACTCTCATTTTCACATTTTCTTTTTTGAGCAACATTACTTTTTAGTTTCAATTGATCCTCATAGACCTATCTTTGAGTTAAAGGAGAAAGCTTGATTGTTTTGCCCTCCTTTACAAAGTTGTACATGTTATTGAATCCATCATGTATCACCCTCCTATCATACTGCCACGGCCTCCCCAACAAGATATGGGTAGCATGCATAGGTACAACGTCACAAAGCACCTCATCCTGATACTTTCCAATGGAAAAAGTAATTAACACTTGTCTATCCACCCTAACCTCCCCACAATCATTCAACCACTTCAACTTGTATGATCGAGAGTGTTTCAAGGTAAGTAAATTCAATTTCTCAACTAAAGTAGTGCTAGCAACATTAGTACAACTCCCCCCATCAATAATCATACTACATACCTTGCTATTGATGTGGCATCTAGTATGGAAAATGTTCTCCCTTTGTTGCTTTGCATCATCCATCTTAATTTGTGTGTTGAGAGCATGCCTAGCAACGAGGGACTCACCTGTCATGGGGTATTGTACTCCATCATCATCACTAGCATCCTCCAACTCAGGCATCTCATCACTATCATCCTCACTTACAGTCATCACCTCCCCATTGTCACACATAATCATCACACATTTGTTTGGACATTGAGATGCAATGTGCCATGAACCCAAACACTTAAAGCATTTAATATCTCTATTTCTAGAAGGTTGGGATGTGCTACCTTGGGTTTGTTGCTAGTTCTTTCATCTCTTCCTTTAGGTAGTTCGGTCTTTGCCTTTGTTACAGCTCGATCATCTTTCTCCTACTTTGGTTTCCAATGAGTGCTAGAAAACAAAGTGTACTTTACTGTCCCTTTCCTCTTTAATTGCCTCTTCACCTTCATAGTCATGTGCATCATGTCCTCTATTTTTACATAATGTTGCAACCCAACCACTTTAGCTATCTCCCTATTCAAACCACACAAAAATCTAGCCATAGTGTCCTCCTGATCCTCCTCTACATTCGCCCGTATCATAGCCACTTCCATCTCCTTATGGTAGTCCTCTACACTTCTAGAACCATATGTAAGATTTTGTAATTTCTAGTAGAGGTCCCTATAGTAGTAGCTAGGTACAAATCTCCACCTCATGAGAGCTTTGAACTCTCCCCATGTCTTCACAGGCCTTTCATAATTCCTCCTCCTATTGATCACTAACTAATCCCACCAAATAATAGTAAAATCAGTTAACTCAATCACCACCAACTTCACTTTCTTCTCCTCAGATAATTATGACAATCAAACACTAACTCTATTTTTTTCTTCTACTCTAGATAAACCTCAGGGTCAGTTCTACATTAGAAATATGGTATTTTCATTTTGATGTTCCCAAGGTCTCTATCTACATCATCCCGACCCCCTAAGTTCCCCTCAAGCCCTCTTTCATGCCTAACTCTTCTATGTCTACCTGACCCAACTTCAGATGTTAGGTCTTCCTCATCCTCACCATCTCCTCCATCTTCAAACTCATGTTCTCTTCTAGGCTCATGTCTTCTCCTATCTCTTCCACTTTGCATATTTCTAATCACTGCTTCTTGATGATCCATCATCTTCCTCACTTCCCCCAATGCCATGTTCAACCGCTCAAACTGTTATTGCATGGCCTGCAACACAAAGGAGTTATTTGACATCCCCTTTGGTGATGAGTTACTTTTATGAGACATCGAATGTGCTGCAAAAAAAAAAATGTTAGTAGAAAAAGATATCACATGCTCCCTTACGTGTTTACACTCAAATAATGGCACTCCACTCGTGTTTCACTCTTAATTGACTTTTTCCCGATAATGATCTCATACTCTCTTGCCTTTTACCTCAAGAGTTTTTCCACTCAAGTTCTTTAAGAACTAATTGAACTCAATCAAGACAATACATAGGTCCAAGAAACAAGAACAAGAGAAACACAAAAGAAATAAAACGACACGAGAATCAAGAAAATTATAGGAATGGAAGAGTAACTATAAGACAAGATACCTACTATAATGATGTATGCAACCCATTTGATGATATGGCTCAATATAAAAAATTCAGATTTCAATACTCTCTTTTTTTCAATTTCTTTTCTTTTCTTTTCTTTTCACTAGCTGATTTTATCACAATCGACAGCATAAGCAATTGACAAAACCCTAATTTCGGCAGTTGATCACAATAACACAAAAACATAAGAACAAGAACAAAACCCTAAGAACAAGAATAAGAACAAAACACAAGTTATATACGGCAACCTCAAGAACAAGAAATTTCAGACAACACAAAAACCCAAATGGAAGATGATTTCGGCAACCCTAAGAATAGTGAAGAAATTCAACAGCCACCTTTCATTTTTTTTTTTTTTTGGTAACCCTAATCAAAGAACAAGGTAACCCTAATCAAAGAATAAGGAAACCCTAGAAAACAATGAGAAATTCGGTAGCCTTAGGAAGAAGGAAATTTCTCACTTTCTGTTTTTTTGGAAAAGTAATGCAAGAATTAAAAGATAAAATCAGACTTGATTGGAAGCCGAGCTCTGAATACCAGATGATGTGAACCCGTAGAATTGGAATCCCTTGAGCCCACAATCAATTTGAAAACTCACCCAAGAAAGCCAAAATCAAGTCAATGGATAGAGAATCTAGACCTGTTGAGAACTCGTTTCAAGAATTTAGATTATATTAAAATCTAGACCCGTTGAAAAACTCATCTCAAGAACCAAGATCACAAGGAGGAACACCATAAAAGTTGTGATTTATCTTTGATAAGTTCAAAGTTCAATCAAGAACAAAACGAGTAAACTCAACTCACAATGAAAATCCAATATTGTCTAAAGATTGTGTTGGACGGCTACACGATATTCCCAATTAACCCTAGTTCAAAACGAGGCTTCTTTTACCCAAAATGCCCCTGGCCGAATTTTACCCCAAGAGAAACCCATAGGCGCCCCACTTTGCTGAAAATAAAACCCTAGTTCCTAAAAAGTAACTTTCCAAATAAGCTATTGGCCAAAATACAAGGCCTTCCCAAAAACCTTAGTTGTATTCACCAAACAATGATAATAGTTTCCTCATTTCTATCATCAAATTACCAAGCATTGACAATGATGTAGCTGCATTTTGAAGCACCTGTGTCACCAAAAGACAATCACTCTCAACAATAAGTTTCTGAATCACCAAGTTAGCACATAGTTGAATGTCTTTAAAAATGGCAAAGAGTTCAAGGTCCTCTAGATTCGCAACTTCATTCTCCATCTTACTAGCAACAATAACATTGTGTCCTTTTTCATCTCTTAAGACAGCCCCAACACTGACTCTGTGTAGATCACTAAACATTGCCCCATCCACATTTAATTTTAGAAAACCTATCGAGGAAGACTTCTAGCAACAATAACTTTTTTGTCAAACTGATTGGCACGGATTTAATATCAGTAAACATCTTCAGTAAATATAAGGCATGTTCAACTACATGTCTAAGCTCAATACGGATTTTGTCATTCACTAGCTTATTTCTCCTAAGCCAGAAGCCCCATGCTATTAGTAAAAGCACAAGCAGTTCTTCATCTCTACCAGTCTCTTTTACTTTCATAGCAACATCCATAACTGGCAACGCTCTTCCCATCTCACCCATCATAAGCAGTAAACTACTCCAGTAGTTCTTTATGTTAGGGCAATAAAATAATGCATGATGTAGGTCTTTAACTCTTTCATTGTAGAAATAACATTTTTCTTCTGTTGGGACATTCTTCTTCTGAAGATTGGATTGAGTGGGTAGGCTTTTTTTACAAGCCCTCCATGCAAATACCTTAACTTTATGAGGGACTTTCATCTTCCATAAAGCCTTCCACAGTGACTGATGTCTACTAGCAGAGGAACACTCACCTGAGTTGCATTTTAATTGTCCTCTAATTGACCTGTATGCACTTCTCACACTGAACTTTCCACTTTTTGTATGTGCCCATACCCATTTATCTGGTTATTCTCCAGGACAAACAAGAATTTTCAAAATGTATGTCGCAACTTTTGGGTTGAATAGAGCTCTAATCTTCTCCATATTCTACCATCTCAAGTTACTATCAATAATGCCATCCAGTATTTATGATTCATTCTCTTCCCTTATAGCGTTGCCATCCCTCTATAGCCTTGGATGTCCTGAAACCCAATTTTCAAACCACAATTTTGCAATTTTCCTATCACCAATTCTCCACTTGCATCCTTGAAATAGCCATTTCTTTACTATCCATATTCATCTCCATGTGCATGAAGGATTATGGCCCAGACTAGATGAAAAAACAAAAAAAACAAAAAATGAAAAAAAAAATTGCCTTGTGGGAAATATCTAGCCTTGTAGATTCTGTGGATCATAGAGTTCTCTTCCTAGAAGATCATTCACCCCTGTTTAGCTAATAAGGCCAAATTGAAAATATGCAAATCCTTAAAGCTTAAACTACCTCTAGACTTTGGTTCGCACATCTTTTCCCAACTGATCCAATGTTTCTTCCTCTCATCCTTTCTTTGACCCTACCAAAATCTTACCATCACAAATTCTAGTTCTTTGCATAAAGTACTAGGTAATAAGAAACAACTCATCGAATATGTGAGAATAAAGAGAGCTACAACTTTGATAAGTATTTCCTTACCCCTTTCAGATAGAAGTTGATCCTTCCAACTCTGTAATTTGTGCCACACTTTATGTTTTATCTTCGAGAAAGCCCTTGTTTTGGATTGACTTGATTTAAATGTGTAATTGGTGTGATATCGGTTCTTCAAATCTAAATTGGAGGTAGGCCTAAATGCTTCTCATGCTATTGAGCACTAGTAACCCCCCATAAATGCAAGATATCATCCTTCACTGCAGTTGGCACATTCCTTGAGAAAATGTCACTCCAATTAAAGTGTCTCCTAAGTGCAGAACGTGTACAGTTATTTTATAGTGAGAGCCCCAAGGTCGAATTCATCAGGACAAAGACATTTTGTGAATCAAAACTGTGGTGTTCTTGTACTGAGATGAGAAATTATTTTATTTACAGAAGAAAACTCATATTAAAGAAAAATACATGGAGCAACAGAACTTTGGCAATGGTTTTGAACCAGATTGCACAAAGTTCTCGTGACAAATTAATCAAGTGAGTTGGATTTTTTTTTAATCCTTTTTAAAATATGTTTAATTCGGTTGAGTGTATGCCAACAAATTGAAGAAAATTGGGAGTTTGCTTTAAGTGAAACCAATGCAAAACCAATGTTATTTTTCTAAGAGGAACTTTGTCGAACACCTAAGCCACAGGTTTCCCATGTTCAAAGAGAGTTAGGGATTTCGTTAAATCCTTCAACACTATTTCTGTCAAGAATAAAGTGTCTTGATTATATATATGATGCATGCATTCACAAGATAATTTTCTGAATAACCTCTATCTAATTCATATCGATCCAACCCTTAGTGTGCTTACTCGAAGTCAGGATTCCACACACCCTAAGCATCCACCGTGCCTTTTAGTCAATGATGAACTAGGAGGTGGTGAGAAACCTTAAAAATGGCATAAAAAAGATGATACAAAATCCACAGAGACAACGAGTTAATCACAAAGGAAATCGAAAACCCCAATGAAACCCCACCTATTCAAAGGATCCCCAAGCTTAGGTTTAAAAGTTCACTCACTCATGGTGTAGTTAACAGAACCGAAAATCAAAAACAGTAGCATTCTTTAAATTGAAAACAAGATAAACCCAAGGAATAAAAGTAGCAAGGGAGGCAAAGGATCCCCCCTCAGAAATGGTTCTCTCTCTTTCCAGATCTTCTCCAAATGTCTTTGACATCCTTTCTCCATCCGTTGCTGTCTTCTTATCCTCCCCTCACGAGTCCTCTACTGTGCTCCCCACAAATTCTCTTCTCTCCATCCGTGGCACGGATCCTCTAAAAGCTAGGGCTGCAAGAACACATGAAGTGGATTAGCTCAAGAAGGAGAGAAAAGTCTGTGCTGAAGTCTATTTCTTTCCAAAGTGTAAGTGTGTGGACTATGGTGCTCAAGTGTGCAATGGTTCATTGAGCACTTTATTTTCCTTTAGCTATGTAATAACCTTTAACTTGTTATAATGTATAAAATAAGCTTGTATAATGTATTTTTAAACCGAAATTTCCAAATTCCATGCTTATTTTATACACTCACTACAAGAATATTAAGTTTTTGTGACCAATAACTTTTCGTCCCCATAGAAATCGACACTAAAACTTAATTTTTGTGTCTACCTTACGCTGGTCGCAAGTTTTCGTCACTAAAATTGATTTTCAGAAAAACCAACCAGTGTGAATATTTTGTGACACTACATTTTTTTTTTTGTAACCATTTCTCTCGATGCAATAGGATTATTGGATGTTTGTGACCAGATCATTTCTGTCCATATCGATATTGACGTTCAAACATATTCTTTTGCATCGAAGATATTTTTTTGCGTCCAAGAGAAAGTTGTCGCAAATTCCCATCACAAAAAGTTAGATCAGGAAAATGAACCATTTTGACCTTTTTGTTTGTAGCCATATATATTTGATGCTTTTGCATCATTGTTTATTTCACACAAAAAGTTAGCACCGTTGGCAATTAAACACTATTTATTTTTTTTTATTTTTTATTTTGCCTCATTGGCAGCGAATCCCCCAAAATTTATGCCCAGATTTTTTCTTTCCCCAAATCTGCTAAACCAAACGAGCGTCTATCCTCCTAATTTCTAGTGAAGTCATTTTAATCGATTTATTCTATCTCTTCACCTCATTCCAATATTTTCCCCCAAATCACTCCATCGTTGATTTATTTTAAGAAGAATGATCACAAACATGGCATGTCCTCATCAATGGTTCAGAGGATTGTTAATCACAAATATATTGAAATGATTACAGATAGGCCCATGCAATCGATTTCAGTTCTCTTCTATTTTGGTTTTGTGACGCCCCCAAATTCCGCTTGGGATTGAACGGATATTTGAAGCGTCGAGACATGCAACACAAGGTTACCTGCCCCCGTTCATGACATATGCGATGCAATGTTCCTAACATGCATCTAGCATTATGCAATATTCGCAGCGGATAATTTTTTTCTTTAGCAATACTATGCACCAAACTAAAATATCCCAAATACTTGAAACATATTTCATACATAAAGGCATACTAAATAACCGTGACCACCACACTAGTCCAAAATGGTTGTGATCAAAAGAATACTTGAGATACAACTCCAAAAGTACAAGTATTAACCTAAGTTAAATACCATACCATCATCAATATCGCACCGTGGCCTAGTCGACTGTATTCAGTTGGTCAGATTCCAATTCTCCTTTGGGTCCTGTAACAAGATCTACCATTCGGGGGGAATGGTAGTTGGGACTACCACAGTGAGATTTGATTACAAATCTCAGTAAGTTAACATAAAACTCACACACAGGTTAAAGATGCATGCATGGCAGTTAAAAGCATAAATGTATAAGTATAGTCATACATAAGCATAGCATAACTTGACATATAGCATGACTTAACCAGAACTTAAACGTAAACTGAACTTGACTTAACATGGCATAAACTTAAGCTTAAAACATAACATGAACAAACAACATAACATGAACGTGAAACATAACATGGATTTGAAATATAGCATGAACGTAAACATGCATAACATAAATAAGAACTTGAAAATAACATAAACTTGAACATAACATGACATGAACATAACATATACGTGAGCATAACATAACATGGACTTGATCTAAAACTTGACTTATCATGTATTTGATCTGAAACTGGACTTAACATAAACTTGGAATATTATTCAATTGTCTTGATTAATAACGTGCATTAATACGTACTCCACAGTTGTTGTGGCCCCACGTATTCAAGTAACATAAAACATAATACGTACTCCACAGTTGTTGTGGCCCCACGTATTCTACATGTCACAATTGCTGTGTCTCATGTAGTGTATGCTCCACAGTTGTTGTGGCCCCACGTACTTCATGTAACATAAAATGATATAGTATGCTCCACAGTTGTTGTGGCCCCACTATTATGTAACATAAAATATAATACGTACTCCACAGTTGTTGTGGCCCCACGCATTATAAGTAACATAAATATAATACGTACTCCACAGTTGTTGTGGCCCCACGCATTATAAGTAACATAAATATAATACGTACTCCACAGTTGTTGTGGCCCCACGCATTATAAGTAACATAAAATATAATACGTACTCCACAGTTGTTGTGGCCCCACGCATTATAAGTAACATAAATATAATACGTACTCCACAGTTGTTGTGGCCCCACGCATTATAAGTAACATAAAATATAATACGTACTCCACAGTTGTTGTGGCCCCACGTATTATATACATAACATGTCTTATCTTTCTTAATGCATGAGATATTATTTAATATCATATACTTTTCTAACATGGCGTATACTTGTAAATGGCAAATATGATTTAATCATAAACATTTCATGGCATACATGTATCATATGGCATACTTAACATGGCATACTTATAACATACAACATTGTATGACAGAAAAGATTGTGTAACAGATAAATATTATGAGAGATTAAATCATACGTAACAGATAAACATGTAATGACATAGCATGACATGGCATATACGATAACATACATACATAAATTGTAGTTCCCTTACCCATCACACATACACAATAAACTGATAGTAAGTTAGAGGCTAACTTACCTCGATCGTCGCGTTCTATGAGAATAGAGCGCGAAACACGAGGAACTGCACAACAGCTGGAAGAGGAACACTCAAGTCCTTAAGATTTTCACTTCTGAACTCAATTGTCATATTATGAGCACTTGCAACACCACGGCAACTTGAGGTTTCATTGTCATATAATACGAGTTGCTCAATTACTTCAATTCTTCGCCTCTGTCGTGCCATGTGGACAGATATGACTGCCTGAATGCGGAGTCTATGGATCCATCATCGTTCACATGCATGGCTCATCATATCGAATCAAGGATTCTGGCAATCCATTGGGACGCACCATCTTATCCTTAAATCCCTCTGTATGCTTGCTCACCTCCACTTGCATTCCGATAAATTTAAGGACTTGTCCAGCGTCATCTTTGATGGGGGAAAAAGTGAGTAAATTCCAAAAGGGGGTCCCATCCTTCTTGTAATTCAACAGCCTTCCACAATAACTCTTCCCACTCGCCAATGCTTCCCTTATCTTTGCCACGTCCTCTGGATCCATTTCCTTCCCCTGTAAAAATCGGCAGTTCCGACCGACAACCTCTTTGGATGTATAGCCGGTCATCTTGAAGAACCCTGCACTCGCGTACATTATTGGATAATCCGGTTTTGTCGCGTCCGAGACCACGAATGTTTGCTGGAATGTCGATAACGCGTCCTTTAAGTCCTCTGATACCCTCGGAATCCCTCTCTCTTTCCCTCCATCTTCCGAGAGATCGCCCGAGCTTCGCACCGAGTTATTCGAGTCTCTTCTGGAGTTTCCCGGCCTATTTTTCGAGTCATCTCCCCCGCCACCTGAATTCCTAACAGAGACCCCCTGTGGCTTGCCGGTCTCGTTGTCAGTTTTCAACACCAAACCCCACTCGGCCGCTCGTTGGGCTGCGGTGCCGACTTCTCCCGATGCTGATCGCATCTTCCCCGTCGGTTTCTCGCGATCGTCTTGATCGTTGAAGATGGCCGAGAGGGTTTTCTGGGCTATCGGTGATGGTTTCGCCGGTTGTGGTGGCACTGGTGGGGTGGGGTCCTTGAGGGCCATCCATGAGGTGGCGGTTACCTCGGCGAGACCCGAATTGGGGGAGAGCTTGGAGGAGGGGTCCGGTTCGGGACTCTCAGGTGGCTCTACCCAGCCCTTCCACGACGGCTGCGACCGGAAGGCCGGGTTGGTTGGCCTGTTGGAGTTGGTTGAAGGATTGAATACCTCAAGCGAGCCGCGAGAGTCTCTGGGTAACGGTGGTATGAGAGACGATTGCTTATCCGACTGCTCCATTTCTTAAACAAAGATGAGTCTGCTGAATCAGACTTTGGTTTTTGACCTGTAAAAGTAATTAAATTCCAGAACAAGCTTGATTGGATGGGTTATATTCGCAGCTAGCCCCCTCGTTCAGGAATGAACGGCCTTCCGCACAGAGATCAGAGACAGAGAAGTGCCGAGAATTCAGTGAGAAGGATAAAAGCGCCATGACTTGGAGATGGAGCGGAACTGAAGGAGTGGTTTGACTGGTAGCTGGCAGAGTATCCAGATGAGTAGATCTTTCGGAAGGCTCTCCATGGCTGGGTCGATCCGGAGGGCAACAAGGGTTAAGGGTTAGGTTACGGCAGGACAATGAGATTGGTTCCTTGAAATTAGCAATGAGGACCAGAGTATATCGCTTCAATCTACGATTTCGGATCCTCAAATAATTCAACGGTGAATTAAAAACACTGATTAAAAACTGCGTAAATGTTTTATTTTAAATAAAACACTTAAATACACACGATGAATTAAGGTAGAATATTATTTTATAAACTAAAATTTATAAAATAATATTTCCTCATCATTATATAAAATGATAAAGTACCGTTAATTAATCGAAGATGATAAAACCAATTAATTTAAATAAGAGTTTTCAACGTAAAATTAAACATCTTAATATCTTAAAACAACTAAAATATTTAATCTAAGTAATTATCCACAATTATAATATTTTCAGAGCTCATTAAATTATTATAATTGTGCTACTTTAAAAACAAGCTTATTCTAATACTTTGAAATTCGATGGATAAGATCCGGGAAAACGCCATCGAGGTACAACGCTTAGGATAAAACTGTTCATGATTTTACAGCTGTCGGTGAAGAACAAATTATCGTGATTTACGGAAAAGATAATCTATACGCGTGATTCCAGATGAGGGTAAAGACGAGAGAGATGTGATTGCTGTCGGGAAAGTAATCCAAAACTGATTATTTTAGCGGGCTGTTACAGTGTATTCATGAACAGTTTTATCCTAAGNACTTGCATAGTAAATGACATAAGGAAGTTTGTTCCTACGCTGTCCAAGAACAGCTCCTATAGCAAAATCACTTGCATCACACATGATTTCAAAAGAAAGTGACCAATCAGGAGGTTGAAGAATAGGAGCAGTGGTTAGCAAAGTTTTAAGCCGACAAAAAGCTTCTTGACACTCGGGTGTCCAATCAAATTTTACATCATTCATCAATAGCTTACATAGAGGCTTAGAAGTAGAGCTAAAGTCTTTGATAAATCTCCTATAAAAACCCGCATGCCCAAGAAAAGATCTAATGTCTTTCATTGACTTAGGTGTAGGAAGTTTAGAAATCAAATCGATTTTTGCTCTATCTACTTCAAGTCCTCTAGATGAAACAACATGTCCTAGAACAATGCCCTGTTGCACCATGAAATGGCACTTCTCCCAATTAAGTAGCAACTGCTTCTCTTCACACCTGGCCAAAACAGCTTGTAAATTGGTTAAACAAACCTCGAATGAATCACCAAATACAGAAAAATCATCCATAAACACTTCTAGAGTGTTCTCAATCATGTCAGAAAAAATGCTAAGCATGCATCTTTGAAAAGTTGCTGGTGCATTGCATAAACCAAAAGGCATTCTCCTGAAAGCAAAAGTACCAAAGGGACAAGTAAAGGTGGTCTTTTCTTGATCCTCTGGTGCTATTTCCAATTGATAGTAACCGGAGAACCCATCTAAGAAACAATAAAAAGCATGTCCAGCGACTTTTTCTAACACTTGATCAAGGAAAGGCAAAGGAAAATGATCTTTCCTAGTGGTGGCATTCAACTTCCTATAATCAATACACATGCGCCAACCAGTAGGAATTCTTGTAGGAATCGATTCATCTTGATCATTTTTAACAATGGTAAGCCCAGATTTTTTTGGAACTACATGAATGGGACTTACCCACTTGCTATCCGAGATGGGGTAAATGATACCCACATCAAGCAATTTCAACACCTCATTTTTAACCACTTCCTTCATTGTGGGATTCAACCTTCTTTGCATTTCCCGAGAAGGCTTTGCATCATCTTCTAAATAAATCCTATGGGTACACTCCAAGGGACTTATACCTTTTATATCAGCCATTGTCCATCCAATAGACTTTTTATGCTTCTTAAGCACATCTAGCAATTTATCTTCTTGTTCACTAGTTAAGTGAGAAGAAATTACCACAGGGAAGGTGCTTTGTGGTCCTAAGAAAGCATACTTCAACTCCAATGGAAGAGGTTTGAAGTCCAAAGTTGGGGATTGCTCCTCCGAAGGTTTGAGAGTTGATGTCAATTGTAACAGCCCGCTAAAATTATCAGTTTTGGATTATTTCCCGACAGCAATCACATCTCTCTCGTCTTTACCCTCATCTGGAATCACGCGTATAGATTATCTTTTCCGTAAATCACGATAATTTGTTCTTCACCGACAGCTGTAAAATCATGAACAGTTTTATCCTAAGCGTTGTACCTCGATGGCGTTTTCCCGGATCTTATCCATCGAATTTCAAAGTATTAGAATAAGCTTGTTTTTAAAGTAGCACAATTATAATAATTTAATGAGCTCTGAAAATATTATAATTGTGGATAATTACTTAGATTAAATATTTTAGTTGTTTTAAGATATTAAGATGTTTAATTTTACGTTGAAAACTCTTATTTAAATTAATTGGTTTTATCATCTTCGATTAATTAACGGTACTTTATCATTTTATATAATGATGAGGAAATATTATTTTATAAATTTTAGTTTATAAAATAATATTCTACCTTAATTCATCGTGGTGTTTTTATTTAAAGTGTTTTATTTAAAATAAAACATTTACGCATTTTTAATCAGTTTTTTAATTCACCGTTGAATTATTTGAGGATCTCAAAACGTAGGATTGAAGTTTATTACCTAGGCTCCTACCCTTGTTGTGATGACCCGCTTTTATGTGTATTTTCACTGAAGGAATATTTTAATTTAATTAAATATTTTATAGTGCTTTTATTTTAAATTATCGAGTTTTAAATGGATTTTATTGGCTGTTGGATTTAAATTGTGATTTAATTTATTTTAACTTGTTTTTGGTTTTAAAAATTTAAATAGTTGGTTTTTACTAGTTATTTATTTTATGTTAGCTTATTGATGTGTTTAAAATATTTTATTGGTGTTAATTTATTTATTTGATGTAGTGTTAATTTATTTTAATCGTTTTATGTTTTTATACCGTTTTCGGCTGATCAGTCTTTGGACTTCCGACGTGAGGACTGGACCTCATTAATTTCCTTCATCTTTTCTTTTCCTCTTCTTTTTCTTTTTTCTCTTTTTTCTTTTTTTCTTTTTTTCCTCTCCTTTCCCGTTCGGCTCTCTCTCCCCGCGTCTCTCTTTCTCTCTCTCTCCTCACCCACGCGTCCACCGGTCACCAACCCAGGCCCGCCGTTCGCCGGCGTCGTGGCCGACACCACCCCTGCTGGTCGACTCCCCTCCAGCCGGTGATCATCCTCTCCGATTCCCAGCCCCAGCCGGCCGGCCGTTTGGCCGGAAAAAGCCCAACAAGCCGCACGGCTTGAAGCCCGATCCGCCGCCGTCGCTCCACCTCCGGCCACCAACTCTTCACCACTTCTTCCCCTACTCCTTGCCGACCTAACCCACCCATCCCCGGCCTCAAACGGTCACCGGAGCGGCTCCCACGAGCTCAACTCCGATTTGCCCTTTTTCCGCCCCTACCGTCGTTTTCGCCGCCACCCACGGCCAAAACTCACTTCCACTAGCTTCATAATCATCCCTAAAACCAATATTACAAATTACAATCCAAACAGTAAGAACACAAATCCAAATTAAAATCTAATATTACAATCCAAACAATAAAAACACCAAAATCAAATTCCCAACAATACCAACATAAAATAAATGACATAAACATAAACAATCCAAAATTACAATCCAAACAATACAAACATAAACATATTGTATATTATCAAAGTTATAATCCAATAATAATAAACACAAATCTAAACATTTGATTGGTTTAGCTCCTCCAATTTCATTTTTTTTGTGTTTCTATTAAAATAAATGGCATTAGTAAAGTATATAAAATGATTGTTTGAAAACATTACAGTCTATTATCTAATAAAGTAAAAATAATGCTAACTTGCTCGCCATATACCCAATCTCTTGTGCAAACCAATGCTTAAGCAATATTTGGTTTTAGTGCACTTCTAAATTGATCGATGATATGCCCACCAACACTAAATGTTGATTATGCAACTATAGAAACATGAGCACTAAATAAACCACATAGGCTATTTTAGTATTTAACTATAACTTAAAATACCAAAATTAACAAAGGAACGGAAACTCAAAATTTCTACATATCTTGGGATTATTTTAGCTTTCAACCCCAACTTAAAGAGGAAAATCAATTAAGGATTTGAAACTCAAAATTTCTGCACAACAAAATGAGAATTTTGGCACATCCCCAAAGTTCTTCCCATAATTTATGATTACTTTATCATACATATAGGATTACACTGTGGGCCACACGAATCAAATTATTGCTTTTAAATTTTGAGTCTTTGGAATGGTACTGAATAAATTAATTCATAAAATAGACAACAAGAATAATGTAACAACCCTGCCCTGGGAAGGGTAGAATCACTACATACATACTTGTCCCTCTGCAGTACCTCTGCTTTTGTTTTTTTGTTTTTTGCTTTTGTAATATGCGATTAGCATGAACAAGACACACGTGTACTCTAAATTTCTAATTTAATAAAGGAAAACTTGATAGACATTCTATTCAAACATTCATCCATAAGAGACTCTCAGAATCCATCATACGTTCATAAACACATAACTGTTCTAGTGAGGAAGGGACTCCATCTTTACCATACATACAAGAAGGCACTAAGTCAATGTATAAGGGTTTACCATCACCCCACCATAATGGTTAAACCATACCAAGAGATACATGGTTTAAAGTCAAACTCGACAAAACGTCCTGACAAGAGACTCATCCCAACATAAAAACAACATCCATAGACATAACCCATCATCCATGTAACGTCGAACCAACATGGAAGACACTAAGCATTTGCCTCTCTCTCTGCAGTAATGCCCTGCTCCCGAGCCTCTTCAACATTACCTGGACGTTTAAAACATAAACATAAAGTGAGTCTAATACTCAGTAAGCAGTACACCATGCTGTTAACTTACTAATCATCTAATCTTTTTCTTTTGAAATCATGCATATATAAATCTTTGCTGATTTTGACGATGCTTTCATGCATAAACAGTTTAAGAAATAAATCATATTTTCATGAATAAATATTTAAGCAATACTTTCTTGCATAACATTTAAACAATACTTTCAGGCATAACATTACTTTCATGTTTCACTTTCAATTGGCCGGTACACACTATTACGCCCCATATGTTGGGGTTAGCTGTCTTTTAGACCTGATTCTGCCCATGGCTACTGTGATGACCCGCTTTTATGTGTATTTTCACTGAAGGAATATTTTAATTTAATTAAATATTTTATAGTGCTTTTATTTTAAATTATCGGGTTTTAAATGGATTTTATTGGCGGTTGAATTTAAATTGCTGTTTAATTGTTTTTGGTTTTAAAAATTTAAATAGTTGGTTTTTACTAGTTATTTATTTTATTTTAGCTTATTGATGTGTTTAAAATATTTTCTTGGTGTTTATTTATTTATTTGAGGTAGTGTTTAAATTATTTTAATCGTTTTATGTTTTTATATCGTTTTCGGCTGATCAGTATTTGGACTTCTGATGTGAGGACTGGACCTCATTTGTTTTCTTCCATCTTTTCTTTTCCTCTTCTTTTTCTTTTTTCTCCTTTTTCTTTTTTCCCTTTTTTCTTCCTCTTTCCCGTTCGACTCTCTCTCCCCGCGTCTCTCTTTCTCTCTCTCTCCTCACCCACGCCGAAGCCACCCACCGCCCAGGCCCGCCGTTCGCCGGCGTCGTGGCCGGCACCGCCCCTACCAGTCGACTCCCCTCCGGCCGGTGATCATCCCCTCCGATTCCCAGCCCCAGCCGGCCGGCCGTTTGGCCGGAAAACGCCCAACAAGCCGCACGGCTTTAAGCTCGATCCGCCGCCGTCGCTCCACCTCCGGCCACCACCTCTTCACCACTTCATCCCCTACCTCTTGCCGACCTAACCCACCCATCCCCGGCCTCAAACGGTCACCGGAGCGGCTCCCACGAGCTCAACTCCGATTTGCCCTTTTTCCGCTTCTACCGGCGTTTTCGCCGCCACCCACGGCCAAAACTCACTTCCACTAGCTTCATAAACATCCCTAGACCATTCCCTATCAATTTGGTGTCTTGGTTTGTCCCCGGTCAAAAGTGGGTATTTTGCGACCCACGGGAACAGTGCATTTGCACTGTTACGTTGCTTTCGCATCGCCGTTTGCTTCGCGCCGAACCTTCTAAAAATCCTATATAGCTCTGTAAGTATTTTCCAAACTCTACTTTTAGATTTAAATGTATTTTACTCTTTCAATAATTTAATTGGTTGGTTCGCTGATTCCGGACTGAGTCCGAGGAGTTCGGGGGTCGGATGGATGGAGGACGGAGTTGCTTGTTTTATTGTGCTATGGTTGATTGTATTTGTCGAGCATTGAAATTTGCATTTACATGGCGCATGCACGTGTATTTTATTTTAATTGAGAAAATCCTATTTTATTGGCGTAAATGGATTTTTGGAGTGTGCGTATCACGAGCCCAAGCCGGGATGGGTTATTATCTCGGTGGAGCTCCTCTGGTCACTCGGGAGTGGATAATACTGAGTGACATCCCCTGGGTTGTTGCCGGGCGACGACCGGATCGCACGATACGGTAACGCTGTCGTGTCGACTCCGTGGTCCTTAGAGTGGCGGGGACTAGAGGATGGCCTGGCCAGGTACGCGCGAGATGGAGGCGCGAGTCTGGGCATCACTCGTGTAGGTGTCACACGCGTAGACGTTACCTGCGGTGTGGCACAGAGCCAGAGTGTGCGGATGATCCCTAGGGGAGATCATGGTGCATGCATAATCGGTTGGTTTTTATGGTTTTCGGATACGGGCCATTTTATGGGAAAATGGCGATGGACTTGTGATCCATTTTTTGGGAAAATGGTGGTTTGGGCCATTATCTGGGATAATGACGAGGCTTGGTTTTAAAGGTCATGTTTTAAACCAAATGGGTTTTTGGCGTGCGTGGAAAATTATGGTTTGTGAGTTTTGTGTATTGGCATTCATTCATGCATATTGTTTGAGTTTAATATACTTTTATCTAGTGGTATTTGGATTTTACTTACCTGCGGCACCATTTTTGGTACCGTAGATTTTGGTGCAGTGTACGAGGAGGAGGAGGAGGCTGAGCCCGAGGATGCTGCTCCGCCGGAGTTCTGAGTTGAAGTTTATGCTTTGTATTTGGTTTTGAAACAATATTTATGTCTTGTAATATTTTATTATGTATCTTTGAAACGCTTTGTATTTTATTTAAGAAAAAACTCTGGTACTTAATTTTATGACTTTGCTATCCGCTGCGTATTTTCCTTGTGCACATGTGTCGCTTGCACACACTTGGCACTCGTCGATAGGGTGGTGACCCGTGTTGTCACCATCCGGACGTCTCAATTTCCCCTTGTTGGCACGTGGGGATTTGGGGGCGTCACAGCTACGGGTTGGGAATCCTTCTGTCAGAGGGCAACACTGGGTGCACGACCAGTACTACTTACACAACATTGCAATCTGTCTAGTCCTTTGGTACCATTATTCATTTATCAGTCATGGACATTATGTAGTTTCATACATTAAAACATTTATTTCCTTTCAGTCCTTCTTTCTTTAATTCAGTCCTTTTCATTTACCAGTTCATTCATGGAAAAACGTCGTTTAAAAGAATGAGCTTAAACATCATCTTTCATGCCGTTACCTATTTTCATACCTTAACCTTCTTTTCATTTCTTTCCTTTCTTTGCAATCAAACGTTTTCGTTATCTTTTCTTAGTCCAGTGCATATGCATTTATTTTTTAAAAAGAGCATTTCATGTCATGCTACGTATAAGTAAGACATTAGTTATTTGAGAGAGAATGTATGAAAATCTCATGACTTAGAATCTACATGCATGCATTACCTTATATACATACAAACAATTATAATCGATAGGGTGCTTAACAGGGGTTACCAAGAAAGGCTTGTACATAATATATACATTTACTCTTTCTTTAGAAGAACCTTCGAAAAGAGAGATACATTCTTTTATAAGAGAACTTTGTTTAAGAAGCATGGTCGTAGCTACTTACCTCTATGCTCCTTGATACTTCCAACATCAATATAGGTCCTATTCCAATAAATACCATAATAGTGTTAATACTCATACAATATCCTTTAGGCCTTCCTTTAAACGAGAAAGCCATGACATTAACCTAATGCCCTTCTACACTTAGCGCTAACCCAATAATTAACCTCTCGTCTAACCTTTACAAGAATAACATAATTAATACTAAAGCATGCTAGCTATCCATGAAAGGCCATTTAGAAAGTTTACATGGAAAGGTAGTTGAGATCTCATAGGCTTAAGAAGGTTTATTTGACTCGAGCTCATTTTGGGATCATAGGAATTACAAACTCAAATCTGGAAATGCTCAACAATGGGCTTTAAAATAGATTTAGGCATCTCAAGTAAGATAACAAGGTTAGGAAACATGCCCCCTTGAAATCAACTCGTGATCCCTCTTTATAAAAGGCTAGTTTATTCAACATTTGAGCTCTTGGGTTAGGTAGAAATTAACTAAAAAGAGGGGCAACATAAATGGGCTATTTACAAAACAAGACATGGTATAACATAGATTTAAGAGTTCTTGGACATCTTTACATACTATAGTACCTTTTGCACCTTTGGTCACCTCTTCTTAATACCAATCCATTTTATAAATCTAGTGAAATAAGTATAATAAATAGCCTAGTTAACATACACTATTTAATTAAGCATAACATAGAGAATATCAAGAATAACCCATTAAGTAAACTTAAAAATCTTTAAACGTCAAGTTTATAGTTTAATCGTTTAACACCTTTAAAAGCATGATATAAACCAATTAATACTACTCTAAGTTTCGTTTTTTTATTTTTTTTTGAAGAACCCTCATTACTTGGAAGACCCTAAAATAGAACAATATTTTTTTTTTCGATTACGTTTCCAACATACCCAAAGCATTCTAAGAGTCATCCAAGATTTAAAACAAGTTTGTTTACTAAAACCCCCCCTTCATTTCAAAATATAATAATTGTAACAGTCAGCTAGAAATTTAATGGTAGAATTTCTACAGACTTGAGGAACCTCGTGGAAACTCCGTAAGTTTTCACGAATCGGCTAATCACAAAGGTTTTAGTCTGTCAACATAATCAGTATTATCACTCACTATGGTGCCATAAATGCGATTTTAATTGTTTGAGGTAGTTAAAAGTGTCAGAATACGGTATAGTCTACACCACTAGACTCAGATGAATATTTAGGATTTTATGGCATAATAACCCATTTTCATAATTTCGGACAGAACGGTTGTTCGAAACTGTGAATTTATTTATAGGGGCACTTCGAGGTTGAGTTTTGATAAACGGTTTTTCCTGTAGGTTAATATGAATATTTATGATTTTTCAGTACTAAGTTTATTACGTTTTTTCTTGGAGTAAATAGTAACCTCGATAAGCGTACTAAGTGTAGTGGTTTCAAAATCACAGTCTGGAATGTCCAAATTAGGTTAGAGAAATTTTATTTGGACACTTGGCAAAATTTTAGCCACACATAGTGAATAGTATTAAACACTTGGCATAAAGACGAACCATTAGATGTATTTGTGAAGGAAATCAAGGTGTGAGATCATGCCACCTAAGCAAAACCCTTTTCATCTGATCAACCAATTGAGCTAGATCAAATATGGTTTCAACCCTAGTGAAACCATAAATGGTTGGAATCCAATTGAAACCGAAAAAACTTGGTTGAAACTGAAACCCTAAACGGTTTCCCCAAATCCTAAAGTTGGCCTTCAATTTTTGATCCAATTTCTAGCATTGTGTTTAATCACTTGATTAAATCACTTCCACATGCTATTAATTTCTCAAATCCTTGTTATGACATCATTATCTAACCTTTTAAACCTTGAAAATTTGATTGGGCCAAGAAAAATTGGATTTGGGCTTGATAGCATCTCAAACCCTAACCAAACCCCCTTAAAACCCCAAATTGAAGCCCACTTGGTTGAGGCCCACCAAGGCCCACGAATTTGGCCACCTTGGCAAGAATTCTTGGAGAAGTTTCCTCCCCCATATGGCAGTCCATCCACTGCTCTTGGCTGCACCCAATAGTGCCTTGATGAGATGGAGAAACCCACCCCATCAACCTCCATATCTCACAGCTTCTGCAGGCTGTCCTCTCCCTTCACTATTCTCCACTTTATGTCACAAAGCTACCTCCAATCAATGTCATTCAAGTCCATATCTTCCCCCTCTAGAAGTATAGAGTCATCCAAGACACACTTCTTTCCCTTTAATCACTTCTTCACCCCGTTCTTAGAGAGAAACCCAAAAGAGCTCTCTCGAGCAGATTTCTGGGACTTTTTACATGGAGATTTTTGACCCTTTGTAAGGATTTTCACATGATGACTCATTCACAAAAGTTGTTCCTCTTTGAGTATAGTTTCCGTATCTATAATATTTGTATCATTCCATGGTCATTTGGTCAGTCAAAAGTACTTTTAACCATGGAAAGGTCATTCTAGGCGTGAATCTAGAGAGTATGTTATGTTTTGGAGTTTTTGACCAAGCTAATAGACATATCTTGGTCAAATAATTTTATGGAGTGTTTTTAGCATGTGTTTAAGAGTGTTCATTGAGGTTTTGTTGCATGAATAAAACTTTTGATGATAGATTTTCTTAGATCTAGAAACTTGAAAACTGGAAGTGGCAAAACAGTTTTTATTTGGAGAAAGTTTGAATATTTCGAGATTTGATCTTACTCTAAAGGCTTTGATACTTTTATATGATGATCCTAAGTCTCTTATTTTCATGTTAGGATGTTATTTTGAAGATATTTAGTGTTAGTTTCAAAGATATGATTTTTCTATTCAAGAGGATATTGGTTAGGCCTAAGATTTGATGTTTTTGGATTAGATCCATGTTTTTTTGATTTTTAGCCATGTGATTTTAAGTTTTATGGTTGGATATTATTTACGACACATTTTTAAACCATGTGATGCTTTATTCTGAGGCCTCACCTTCTTAAGCCATTGATCAAGAGATTTATCAAAGCTAGTTGAGGAAAAAGTTTCTGTTTTTGGACTAAGTGTAAAACCAAAAACTCCAAGTGTTATTTTGTGATTTTGGTGACCTTAGTTTGATGATTTAAAGCATGGTTGATCTTAGGATGATGTTATTAAAATGTTAGAAGTAAGATTTGATTTTTTGGAATTCTTGGAGATATTTTGATTTAGGGTCAAAGCTTGTGATTCAAGTGTTTGGATCTTTTTACAAAAAGTTTGGTGTTGATTATTAGCTTTTCCTAGATGGATGTTTTAAGTATGGTTTTAAATTTAGGATAGGAAGATCCTTGTTGCAAAATTTTGGGTTGAGCATGAGTTTTGAGGTTGGAAGGAATTGCAACAAAAATAAAGAGAAATAGCTTATGGATGTTTCGGTCATAGTAAGTTTTCTATAGTTGTGATTTATTTTAAATTTCTCTGAGTTGATATTTGAGTTTAGGACAAAATTTATATGAGGAATGTAAAATTTAGAAATTTTTGGAGTTAGGATGTGAAATCCTTAAGTTAAGGGTAAAATGGTCATTTTCCCACATGTAGAGGGTAAAATGGTAATTTTACTTTAAGTTAGCTTGTTTTCATGTTTCTAATTGTTAGTACTTAAATTTCTAACTTTTAGAATACCCTCATATAGTTCCGCGTGTTTCGTGCTTTATTCTCGTAGAACGCGACGATCGAGGTAAGTTTTTTTTTTTTTTTGAAATAGCCGGTAGCCACCCACATCGCAGCCCCGTCTGAAGTTTATTAAGAAAGCCCTCACATATGGCGGAGGAAAACCGTGGTTACATCACTATTAAGAGGGATTTTACAAAAAATAAACAAAAAAAAACCAAAAAACCCCTGTGATCAAAGGAAAACAAAACAAAGAAAGTGCTAACAACATAAAGGAGAGCACAATTACATCCTAATATAAGGAAGACCCCACATATCCGTACGTACTAAACCACGAAGGATTCCCCTATCAAGGGCCAACCCTGTAAAAAACTTACCTCTATTAAAAGCCCCCTCTTTGGCAAGATAGTCTACAACCATGTTTGCTTCTCTAAAAATATGCTGGATGGAACACTATAAATCAACAAACAAACTCTGGATGTCATCCCAAAAATCCCACAAATACCATAAACTGCATTTACCAGCCTGAATCCATTTCACAATAACTTCTGAATCGGACTCCACCAAGATGTCTCGAATACCCAACTGTTGTGCCAACTTTAACCCATCCAGTAAAGCTCTCCCCTCAGCAACATTATTGGAGACTTGCCCATAATAAATAGCAAAACCCGCCAACACTCGACCATCATGATCTCTAATAACCCCAGCGCCACCTGCTAATCTAGGATTTCTGAGCGAACTACCATCAACATTGAGTTTATACTGACCTCTATTCGGCTTAATCTAAGCTATAACTTTCATACTTTTTTTTTCTAACATGAGAAAAAGGGCAATTTAATTCCTGTAAAACCTTGATATCATTTGCATGCAATCTATCAAATTTTCGATGCGGAGAAAAAATATCAATTAACATCAATTTAATCCTCCTTACCACACCCTTCCAATCAGTAATCTTTCCTTCCATTCTATGCTCACACTGTGCTCTCCACAAAGCCCACGTGATAATGATTGGTAAGATACCACGACAACAACTTACTTGAGAAGATTCTGACGCTCGAATCCACCAAACATTCATAACCACAGTCCCGTTTTGTAGGTTAGGCAACCGAACCCCCAAAATACCTGCAAAATACCTCCAAACCATAGCAGCCAACTCACCACTACAAAAAATATGATCAATGGATTCTTGTTGTGGTAAAACACAACAATGACACTTTGAAGCTAGAGGAATACCTAGCTTAGAAATGATATCATCCACAGGTAAAACATGTTTTTTAGCACGCCAACAAACAAAAGACATTTTTTTTGGAACCAAACTATGCCAAAGCCATTTTTTCCAAAGACAGATAGTTCCTGTCTCTCTAATTAAATGCCAAGCAGATTTGGTAGAGAAAGTACCGTCCGGATTAGGCTTCCAAATACGCACATCTGAGCCACCTGAGATTTGAACTGGCGAAGCAATTATTTTCTCAACCATCTCTTCCGACACCAGCAAACGTAATTTAACCACATCCCATCCAGAACTATTTAAAATATCAGCCACCAATAAATTCTCATCTACACTAACCTCTTATGTATTAGCAATGGCCCCATCCCCCAACCAATTATCAAACCAAAAATTACAAGCACCAGTTCTAATCAAAATACATGAATTCTGTTGCACAATCGGCATCACAGATAAAATACCTTTCCAAAATCTTGAACCTGTGGAATTATAAAGAGCCATAGGGTGCTTACCCCCCACATATTTCCTCAGAAAGAATTTTGCCCACACCAAATTCCCCTCCAACAGTTTCCAAGCAAATTTCATGAAAAGAGACCTTTGCACATCATGTAGGTTCCGAATACCCAGTCCTCCTTCCTCAACTGGCAAACAAATATTTTTCCAAGAAACCCATTTTCTTTTTCTTTTATCATCAGTCGAATTCCAAAGAAAATTAGAGAAGATACTTTTGATGGCCTTGAAAACACCCTTAGGTAAATTCATAATAGAGAGAACATGAATTGGCATACTAGATAAGACATGTTTGAGAATAATAATCTTACCCCCGAAAGAGAAAATGTTACTCTTCCACCCAGCCAATTTTTTCTGCAACTTTAACAACAAAGGTTCAAATAATTTGATAGTCATCCTTCCCACATGTAGCGGAACTCCCAGATAAGTGCATGGCCATTTACCCTCCATAAAACCTGTGATCCTCAAAGACTCCAATTTTCTAGCAACATAAAACTTAGAGGAGAAAAAATAGATGACTTAGCCGGACTGACCATCTAGACATAGATTGGTACGCTTGCAAAGTCTTCATAATCTGCAGAAGAGATCTTTTACCCCCATTTGAAAAAATCAGCACATCATCAGCATAAAACAATGAGAGATCAGAGTACCTCCATTAGTATTAAAAGGCTTTACTCTTTCCTGTTGAAAATCAACATTAATCATACGAGAAAGCAATTCTTGTGATAAAATGAAAAGATAAGGTGATAGGGGATCCCCTTGTCTAATACCACGGGAAGGTTTGAAAAAGCCCTTTAAAGAACCATTAAGCATCACCGAACACATAGGAGAAGAGATACAATTAAAAAGAGCCCCTCCAATGATCTGAGAAACCCAACCTCTTCATCACCTCCAACAAGAACCTCCAATTTACCCTGTCATATGCCTTTGCCATATCAATTTTAATCATAACATTACCACCTCTCACTTTCTTGTTCATACTCTGAACCATTTCTTGAGCAATAGAAATATTATCAAAAATGCTTCGGCCTTTAATAAAGGCTGATTGTTCCTCAGAGATTATTTTCTTCATGATTGGTTCCAACCTATTCACCAGAACCTTGGATAAAATTTTATAAACAACAGAGCATAAACTGATAGGCCTGAATTGCGAAAAACCCCTTGGGCCATCCACTTTTGGTATCAACACAATATTGGTGGCACCAAAGAAAGTAGTTAAAGGCTTACCCTCAAAGAAATCAATAGCCAACATCAATAAATCTTCTTTGATAATATCCCAGGCATGATGGAAAAAACTAGCAGAAAAACCATCAGGCCCTGGACTACTTTCTTGTGGGATCGACCAAAGTGCCTCCTTAACCTCCATCAAATTTGGAACTCTGCAAAGAAACTGATTATCATCCTTAGTAATAATAGAAGTTATAAGATTCATACCAGGCTCCTCAAAAGACACTGCCGACGTGGTTAATTGCTGCTGGAAGAAATCAACAGCCCCCTCAAGGACTGCTTCACCGGAATCAAGAACACTACCATCTTCAAGAATCATACTCTCTAAAGCCTTAAATTTCTTTTTACGTCCAAGAGAAGCATGAAAGAAAGCTGTGTTTTCATCACCTTCACAAATCCACTTAACTCTGGATTTTTGACACCCCATAATCTCCTCTCTATGCAAATATTGGAGATGCTTTTGCTTGCATCTCAAAAGTTCAACTTCCATATCTTGAGTATAATTTTGCTGAACATTATTCTCCAATGCAAGGAGCTCCTCTTCAATGACTTTAAGATCTACTTCCACTTTACCGAAGACCTCCCTATTCCATTTCTTCAACACTTGTTTCAATTTTTTTAATTTTCTACTAAATTTCACCATCGGGCAACCTTGAAATTCTTGCCTCCAACACTCACTAACCATACCTAAAAAATCCTCATGCAAACACCACATTCTTTGAAAATGAAAAGGTGTAGGACCAACCCTCCTATCAACCCATAAAGAAGTAACCACAGGGCAATGATCAGACGAGGTTTGAGGAAGATACATCAAACAACTATTAGGAAAACTTGATAGAAAACCAGTATTCACCAGCACTTTATAAAGCCGAGCCCAAATTCTTCCACCCCCTAACCTCCCATTACACCAAGAAAAACGATTACCAGAATAAGGGAGATCAACAAGACTACAATCTTGAATACAGCTATTAAACTCGTCCCGCCCCCGAGAAGACTGACAAACTCCACCAATTTTCTCACCTTCCGACCGGATAATATTAAAATCCCCACCAAGAAACCACGGTACATTATCACCACCATCTAAATCCTGAAGATAAGACCACAGGACCCGACGCTGTTCTTGAAAACAACTTGCATAAATAAAAGTAGCCAACACTCTAGAATTACCAATAGAGAACCAACCTGAGAGAGCTTGAGCCATCACTGAATGCAGTTGAAACTCAATGCCATTAGCCCAGAACAACCAAACTTTACCACCTGCTTCCACATTATTACAGAAATTTGGAAGACGTAACCACCGTGCCCAATGAGCACACTTATTAACTGAAAGAAAAGGTTCTAAAACTGCTACAACCGATGGACGGTATTTATTATTGATCCGCCTCAAACTTGCCTTCGAGGAACAAATCCCTCTAATATTCCATACAAGAATATTCATCAATTAATAGTGTTTATTGGAACGTGTCGTTCGTTCAAGAACAACAATCAGTTTCTTTGCTTTATTACCACGATATTTTTTTTTTTCGGAACTTCAATCTCACTATCCGACTCATAACACTTGGTAGCCAATTCTTCAATCTCATCCTCAGTATCATTATCAGTCAAAGAATGTGCTAAGAAAGGATATCGTAAACAATTATCATTACCTATAGCATTGCAGCAAACTTCTCCTTCAAGAGCTTCATCAATCAGCTTTAGAGAGCTTCTAGGGGACCCACGTTTGTCTACCAAACCAACACCCTCATCCTTTTCACCCAGATTTTCAAACTCCTTGTGACGCCCCCAAATCCCCACGTACCAACACGGGGAATTCGAGACGTTCGGATGGTGACAACCCGGGTCACCATCCTATCGACGAGTGCCAAGTGTGTGCAAGCGACACGTGTGCATAAAGAAATACGCAGCGGATAGCAAGGTCATAAAATTAAGTACCAGAATTTTTTTCTTAAATAAAATACAAAGCGGTTCAAAGGTACATAATAAAATATTACAAGACATAAATATTGTTTTAAAACCAAATAACAAGCATAAACTTCAACTCAGAACTCCGGCGGAGCCGCATCCTCGGGCTCAGCCTCCTCCTCCTCCTCGAACTCTGCACCAAAATCTACGGTACCAAAAATGGTGCCGCAGGTAAGTAAAATCCAAACACCACTAGATAAAAGCATATTAAACTCAAACAATATGCATGAATAAATGCCAATGCACAAAACTCGCAAACCATATTTTTCCACGCCGCCAAAAACCCATTTGGCTTAAAAAACATAACCTTTAAACAAACCTCGCCGTTATCCCCGATAATAACCCATCCCGGCTTGGGCTCGTGATACGCACACTCCCAAAAATCCATTTACGCCAATAAAATAGGATTTTCTCAATTAAAATAAAATACACGTGCATGCGCCATGTAAATGCAAATTTCAATGCTCGACAAATACAATCAACCATAGCACAACAAAACAAGCAACTCCGTCCTCCATCCATCCGACCCCCGAACTCCTCGGACTCAGTCCGGAATCAGCAAACCAACCAATTAAATTATTGAAAGAGTAAAATACATTTAAATCTAAAAGTAGAGTTTGGAAAATACTTACAGAGCTATATAGGATTTTTAGAAGGTTCGGCGCGAAGCAAACGGCGATGCGAAAGCAACGTAACAGTGCAAATGCACTGTTCCCGTGGGTCGCAAAATACCCTGTGGCGCCCCCAAAATCCCCACGTACGGAAAACGGGGAATTCGAGGCACCCGGATGGTGACATCACGGGTCACCATCCTATCGACGAGTGTCAAGTGTGTGCAAGCGGCACATGTATACAAGGAAATACGCAGGGGATAGCAAAGTCAAATACTAAGTACCATAATTTTTTCTTAAATAAAATACAAACGGTTCAAAGGTACAGAATAAAATATTACATGATATAAATATTGTTTTTAAAACTAAGTACGCAAAGCATAACTTTAAATCAGAACTCCGGCGGAGCCGTATCCTCGGGCTCAGCCTCCTCCTCCTCCTCGACGCTGCATCAAAATCTACGGTACCAAAAATGGTGCCGCAGGTAAGTAAAATCCAAACACCACTAGATAAAAGCATATTAAACTCAAACAATATGCATGAATGAATGTCAATGCTCCAAAACTCATAAACCATATTTTTATACACACGCCCAAAAACTCATTTGGCTTAAAAACATCACCTTTAAAACCAAGCCTCGCCATTATCCCAGATAATGGCCCAAACCACCATTTTCCCCGAAAATGGATCACAAGACCATCGCCATTTTCCCAGAAAATGGCCCATATCCGAAAACCATGAAAACCAACCAATTATGCATGCACCATGATCTCCCCTAGGGATCATCCGCACACTCTGGCTCTGTGCCACACCGCAGGTAACGTCTACGCGTGTGACACCTACACGAGTGATGCCCAGACTCGCGCCTCCAACTCGCGCGTACCTGGCCAGGCCATCCTCTAGTCCCCGCCACTAAAAGGACCACGGAGTCGACACGACAGCGTTACCGTATCGTGCGATCCGGTCGTCGCCCGGCGACAACCCAGGGGATGTCACTCAGTATTATCCACTCCCGAGTGACCAGAGGAGCTCCACCGAGATAATAACCCATCCCGGCTTGGGCTCGTGATACGCACACTCCCAAAAACCATTTACGCCAATAAAACATGATTTTATCCAATAAAATAAAATACAAGTGCATGCATCATGTAAATGCCAATTTCAATGCTCGACAAATAAATTCAACCATAGCACAACAAAACAAGCAACTCCGTCCTCCATCCATCCGACCCCCGAACTCCTCGGACTCAGTCCGGAATCAGCAAACCAACCAAATAATTTATTGTATGAGCAAAATATATTTAAATCTAAAAGTAGAGTTTGGAAAATACTTACAGCGCTATATAGGATTTTTAGAAGCTTCGGCGCGAAGCGAACGGCGATGCGAAAGCAACGTAACAGTGCAAATGCACTGTTCCCGTGGGTCGCAAAATACCCACTTTTGACCGGGGACAAACCAAGACACCAAATTGATAGGGAATGGTCTAGAGATGTTTATGAAGCTAGTGGAAGTGAGTTTTGGCCGTGGGTGGCGGCGAAAACGCCGGTAGGGGCGGAAAAAGGGCAAATCGGAGTTGAGCTCGTGGGAGCCGCTCCGGTGACCGTTTGAGGCCGGGGATGGGTGGGTTAGGTCGGTAAGGAGTAGGGGAAGAAGTGGTGAAGAGGTGGTGGCCGGAGGTGGAGCGACGGCGGCGGATCGGGCTTAAAGCCGTGCGGCTTGTGGGCGTTTTCCGGCCAAACGGCCGGCCGGTTGGGGCTGGGAGTTGGAGGGGATGATCACCGGCCGGAGGGGAGTCGACCGGTGGGTGTGGCGTCAGGCACGACGCCGGCGAACGGCGGGGCTGGGCTGGAGGCCGGCGGACGCGTGGGTGAGGAGAGAGAGAGAAAGAGAGGAACGCGGGGAGAGAGAGAGAGCCGAACGGGAGAGGGAAAAAAAAGGAAAAAGAAAAAAGAAAAAAGGGAAAAAAGAAAAAGAAGAGGAAAGGAAAAGAAAAAAGAAAAAGATGAAGGAAATTAATGAGGTCCAGTCCTCACGTCGGAAGTCCAAAGACTGATTAGCCGAAAACGGTAAAAAACATAAAACGATTAAAATAAATTAACACTACATCAAATAAATAAATAAACACCAATAAAATATTTTAAACCATCAATAAACTAAAATAAAATAAATAAATAGTAAAAACCAACTATTTAAATTTTTAAAACCAAAAACAAGCCAAAATAAATTAAATCACAATTTATGAAGCTAGTGGAAGTGAGTTTTGGCCGTGGGTGGCGGCGAAAACGCCGGTAGAAGCGAAAAAAGGGCAAATCGGAGTTAAGCTCGTGGGAGCTGCTCCGGTGACAGTTTGAGGCCGGGGATGGGTGGGTTAGGACGGCAAGGAGTCGGGGATGAAGTGGTGAAGAGGTGGTGGCCGGAGGTGGAGCGACGGCGGCGGATCGAGGCAAAAGCCGTGCGGCTTGCTGGGGGTTTTCCGGCCAAACGGCTGGCCGGTTGGGGCTGGAAACCGGTGGGGGTGATCACCGGCCGGAGGGGAGTTGTCCGGTAGGGGAAGTGCCGACCACGGCGGCCGGACGGCAGTGGGCTGGGGTGATGGCCGGTGCTGCCGTGGGTGAGGAGAGAGAGAGAAAGGGAGAGACGCAGGAGTGAGGTCCGAACGGGAAGAAGAAAAAAGAAAAAAGAAAGAAAGAAAAAAGGAAAGAAAATGGAAAAAGAAGATAAAAGAAAAGGAAAAGAAAAAGATGAAGTAAAACAAATGAGGTCCAGTCCTCACTTCGGAAGTCCAACGACTGATCCGCCGAAAACGATATAAAAACATAAATCGACTAAAATAAATTAAACACTACATCAAATAAATAAATAAATACCAAGAAAATATTTTAATCACATCGATAAGCTAAAATAAAATAAATAACTAGCAAAAACCAACTGTTAAATTTTTTTTTTAAAACCAACAACGAGCTAAAATCAATTAAACAGCAATTTAAATTCAACAGCCAATAAAATCCAATTAAAATCCGATAATTTAAAATAAAAGCATTATAATAATAATTAAATTAAATTATTCCTTCAGTGAAAATACACGTAAAAAAGGGTCATCACACTCCTCATACCAAGACAACTTACCAGCCGATTGACTCCTATACACATTCTGTTCCGCTGCACGTTCTTCCTCCGGTTCCATCAGCCGAGTGTCTTCGGTCATCTTCATCACATTATCCTCCAAGAAAGCTTGAGTTTGTGAAAATAAAACACCATTAGAATCCATAAATAAAATCTCCATCTGATCGGACTGAGCAATACTCTGTTTTTGGGCAATCCGATCCAGAATTTCTTTCCGTCGTCCACTCGGTATTTCCTTCTCCTCCTTTCCAGCCTGCACTTTCTCTTCTGTTTTCTTCTCCCCTACCACCTTCCATACTTTGGTCTCTAACCCCTTCCCATTGGCAACCGAATCCACTTTCTTTTTCCCCTTCAAATTATACTGACTTTTAGATTTGCAGGAGCCTTCCGAATGCCCCTGTTTTCTACACCAGTTACAATACAACGGTAGGTTCTCAAAGATAACTTCTTGAAAAATACTGCTCTCCAGCCCAGGTGATCCTATCCAGAAATGATTCTTCAACGGCACCGAGACATCCAACTCAACACAAATTCTAGCCACTTCCGGTCTAGTAACACACAACGTAGCATTATCACATTTCAAGAACCGGCCAAAACCATCACCAAAACTCTTCAACATGGACGTTTGGAAGTAATTTGGTGGTAGTCCAGGTAGTGTAAGCCAAACAGGGACCAACGGGGGCTCATCCTCTTCATTAAAACCCGGAGTCCAGTGGAAGATCTTATACGGAACACCATTCACGTCTGAGCAACCTCTAGCCATAACAGATACAAAGTCACCCTCATTAATCAATCGGACCAATATATTCTGAGTGTTTCTCAATTGACCAACCACCGGCATATCCTTAGGACCCCATCTGCTTTTAATAAATATTCTAATCTGGTCCAAAGAAGGCCGGAGCCGTTGAAACTTCAAAACAACAGCAAACTGAAAAGGCTCTGCTGATTTCGCTACTTCAGCCGGAGAGAATGTAAAGAACATCTCCCCATCCACAAACAGGGGTTCACGAACTGATATATCCATGGAAGGCAGAGGTTGTGGCCGGTTAGCCACCACATCTGCAAAACCCCTCCGAAAACCAACTCCAGCAGCATGCAACGAAGAAGAGAGAGCAACTCCAGCCACCGTTCCAGGCACCTCCAGCCGCTGGGCAGCAGCGGACGAGGACGGCGCTACAGGGTTTTCCATGCAAACCCTAGGGTTACGTAGATCCTAGAGAGAATCTGGCCACGTCATCTGACGTTTACAGGTTTAGAGATACTCTAACCTTAATTGTTTTTAATCGAGGTAAGTTAGCTTCTAACTTAGTATCTGTTTACTGTGTATGTATGATGGGTAAGGGAATTATAATTTATGTATGTGTATGTTATCATATATGCCATGCCATGCCACGTCATTACGTGTTTATCTGTTATGCAAGATTTATTCTTTCATGAATATTTATTTGTTATACAATTTATTCTGTCATGTATTGCTATATGTTATAAGTATGCCATGTTAAGTATGACATATCTTACATGTATGTCATATCATGTAATATTCACCATTGCAAGTATGTCATGTTAAGTAAAGAAGTCAAATCAAGTTTATGTTAAGTCAAGTTTCAGATCACGTTCAAGTTAAGTTATTCATGTCAATCACGACCCTAAGTGCTAGGATGGGATAATATCCTAGTGAAACTCCTTTGTTCACGCTGGAGTGTCTAAATAGGTGTGAAATTTCCTGAGTTGACGAAGTAGAGTCAAAAGGTTGCGAATGGGGCCTAACTAGCTGGTCATCAGAGCGCTAGGCACTAACGCCGATGGAGCCATATTTTATTTTACGTGTGTTTACAGCAAGTGTGGCACAAACAATTCATGGGGCCACAACAACTGTGGAACATACACTACGTGAGACACAGCAATTGTGACACGTAGAATATGTGGGGCCACAACAACTGTGGAGTACGTATTAATTCACTCATAGCTGGTGTAGATACCTATGTTGTGATGTGATAATCGGCAGGGACACAAGGCTCAATGGAACCCGTGTAGCACCCATATGGTCACGTTATTAATTAAGTCAATTGAACAAGTGTCCAAGTTTATGTCAAGAAGTTAAGAATAAGCAATCATGGTTAACCCCAAGAGATAAGAATAAGTTTCAGATCAAGTTTATGTTATGTTATGTTCATGTTCACGTTAAGTTTCAAGTTCATGTTCATATCATGTTATGTTCACGTTTATGTTATGTTCAAGCTCACGTTCATGTTATTTTATATTTATGTTCACGTTATATTTTAAGTTCATGTTCATGTCACGTTATATTCATGTACATGTTATGTTCACGTTCATGTTATGTTATGTTCATGTTTACATTATGCCTCAAGCTCTTTATGTCATGTGATGCTCAAGTTTATGTTAAATTCAAGTTCATGTTTATGTTTTGTATGTTCACGTTCATGCTATGATGAAAGTCCATGTTATGTTTCAAGTTCACGTTCATGTTATGTTGCTAGCCCATGTTATATTATAAGTTCAAGTTCATGTCATGTCAAGTCAAGTTCAGTTCATGTTTCAGTTTAGGTTATGTCAGTTATGCCACGCTATATGTCAAGTTATGCTAAGCTTACTTACGATTTTAATTATGCATTCATGCTTTTACTGCCATGCATTCATAATTAACCTGTGTGGGAGTTTCCTTGTTAACTTACTAAGATTTGTAACAAATCTCACTGTGGCAGTCCCAACTACCATTCCCCTCAAATGGTAGGCGATGTGTCAGGATTTGTGCATGGAGTGAACATTGGTAGACTGAAGGAGGTTGACTAGATGCCGCAGACATAACACGAAGCTTACAACTTCCATAGTTAGTTTTTGGATAGTTTTCTGGCCTCGTTAGTATAGTTACACGAGTTACTCGACAAACTTCCTCTATAGTATTTTTTTTGGTAATGTAAATATGGAGTATGGTCTCCCATGTTTTTTAGGTTACATTCTTCTAAGACTCGTATTGAAATCGTGGATGTTTATTTTTTTAAGTATGCTTGAATTACGATTTAACTATTTGAGATATTATAAGTTTGGTGCATAGTATTGCTCAAGAAAAAAAAAATTTATCCGCTGCGAATATTGCATAATGTTAGATGCATGTTAGGAACATTGCATCTTATATGTCATGAACGAGGGTAGGTAACCATGTGTTACATTACCTGATGCTTCAAATATCCGTTCGATCCCAAGCGGACTCTGGGTGCGTCACAATAATGCATAACACAAAAATAGCTCCCATATATATACGGCTAAGCCAAAACAGGGCAAATATATGAGGAATCACAACATGAAAGATAAGGAACAAAATCTGGAACACAAGCTTGTTACATGATTTGGTTAGCCTAAAAAAAAAATCCCAATCAAATGGAGTTCAAGCTAGGGTTTATATCTTTGGTGAATCTCTTCCCAAAACACAAAATGGAGAAGAGAAGAGGTGGGTTCAGCTTGGAAAACTAGAGAGCACGCAAATCCCTTGGCTGGAAATCTAAAACTGAAACATTAACAACAAAAGAAAATCCACTTGATTAAACCAAGGCTAGGTTCGAAATACAGAAAGTAGAAAGGTTAAGGGTGCTCTTACCTTGTTATGTTCCTCTTGAGAAGAAGAAATAATGGTTGCTTGGCTTAAGATTGGAAAATGAATGGAAATAGGAGAGAAGGGTAGTAGTGTCGCACGGTGAGGGACTTGAGTGCTTGAGAAAATTTTTCTTCTTTTCTTGCCTTAGAAGCTGACGGGTTCAAGATGAAAAAGGCTAAATTGCCTTTTGGTCAAAAGCTTATCTCATAAGCTAGAAGGGATGACCGATGGTTCAAGAAGAATAAAAGGCATAAAACTACTTTTAGTCAAAGCTTATTTCTCAAACTAGGATGACAAACGGATTGACTTAGGGAATTTGCTTTGTCTTTTTCCCTTTTTTGATTGCCTTAGGTGTAGACTTGGAGGAAGGGGCAATGGCTTTTTGGTCTTTGTTCTCTTCTTCCATCACAAGGAAGCAAATGAATGGTGGAGATCTATTCACCTCAAAATACTTTGCACCTACCAATCCAATGATAGAGAATAATTAAGTCATTTCTTAAATTATAAAAATTAGAGGGTTTAAGAGAAAAATATATTGTGAGGTCTTAAAATCATACCCTTAATTTATTTTAATAACCCACATCAATCTTAAAATAAAATAATAACATAATAAAATAAGAAAAAATCTTTATCTTAAAAATATTTAACTTGAAGAATAAAATGAAATGACTTAAGGACCTACGTAGTAAAACTCGAGTATTACAAATAAGCTCCAAGACTAGACTCCATAGCTGTTTTGCTATATTTTTAAAGATTAATAATAATTAGTAGAGTAGATTATCCGACTAAATTAGATTAATTTTTCCCTCACAGACAAGAGTGATACTTAATTCTTAGGACTAGAGACTGAATATCATACAAACAAAATCATTTGGAGAGATTTTATTCTCCAAAATAATTTAGAAATTAGAAAAGCTTGCATTTCTATAGTTTTCAGTTTTCTTAGGAACCAAAATGACTAACAGAAAAAGGGAAAGAAATAATGAAACTCAAGAGATCCCCAAGTAAGGACGGAAAGGAGAAGCTAATGAAAGATTACTACTAACGTGCTTAACCTAATCCAGACAAAGAAATCTAAGGAACAACCAAAACAAATATTGAAAAGAAAGTGGAACTTGGTGATGTTTTGAAAACAAATAAGACAGAGATAGTTAAAAATAATGAAACTTGAGATCCACAAATAAGGACGGAAAACAGAAGCCGATGAAAGATTACTACTAAGGAGCTTAACTTAATCCAGACAAAGAAATCTAAGGAACAACCAAAACAAATATTGAAAAAAGTGGAACTTGGTGATATTTTGAAAAAAAATAAGACAATGACAGTTAAAAATTACAAAAGCAAATCAAGCAAGAGAGCCAACTCGGATTTCAAGCAAAATGAAGGCCTGTATCACATATAATGGATTGCAATAGATAAAGAGGTAAATAAATAAATAAAGTAGAAAGCGAAGACTCAAACAACGTATTTGAGCTTTTCTTTTGTGGATCGGATAGAGAAGTGAAGGCTGATTAACACCTTTGAAATTAGTAAGTATATGAATGAAATGACAAGCGAAGAGCAGAGCGTCAAGGTGTGAGGCATAGTGTGAAGCAGAGGATGTGATTTGAGAGAGAAGGAGACCAAGAGAGGTGGGAGTGGAGGAGGCATGAGGCAGAGGAAGTGAGGGAGGTGGTCGTGACTCGTGAGAAAGAATGAGTTTGAGAGAGAGTTGTTAATTAGGCTTAGGGTATTTTAGTTTAAGGTTAAGAATGATACAATTGTAATTTTGAGTAAAAAGTTTAATAGGCCTAAATGAGTCACCAGCGGGTTGACCCGCTAGTGTTAATGAATTATGTCTTAACGAGTAAACCTGTTTTGACCCAATAAGTTAATATCAAACCCAAGCTAACTAATTTTATGTCGTGTTTGTGTTGGGTTAACGTGTGTGTCACAAATTGCCATCCATATTGGTCAAGGTTGTGACACCCCCAATTTCTGCTTGGGATTTGGTAGACTTTGAAATTACGGGACATGCAACACAAGGTTACCTACCTCTGTTCATGACAAATAAAGATACAATGCACCTAGCATGCATATAACAATATGTAATATTTGCAGCGGATAATTTTTCTTTTTTGAGTAATACTATGTACCAGAAGTAACATATCAAGAAAGCATAAACATAGTTCATGAAATCCACAAAACAAATGTTCAAAGGTTACAGTGTATGTCCAAAGATCTGTAACATCATGAGTATTGGAGATAGTGCCCCTTAAGTACATGTAAAGACTACTAATATATACTAGGCTAGTCTTTCAACTAGCTCACACAATTCAGCCAAGGAAGCCAACATACTATCTATGAAATGGAGCATCGAAGCTATAAGCTCTGTGTCGTTGCATTGATGCCTAATCGACCTCCTCCTGTCGACCCTTTGTCTCATCTCCTATTCTTGGCACATGATCTATAATTCCAGGGGGAATGGTAGTTGAGACTACCAAGTGAGATTTGATTACAAATCTCAATAAGTTAGCGAATAACTTTAACTAGTAGTGTACTGATGTTTGAGCTGTAAAATTGCATATTTTAGCTATTTAAAACCAATTTATTTCAACTGCTTCGTGACATTATTATTGGTTTTAGATGGAAAAATAGTTAATAAGCATAAATTCGAGTTGTGATTTTTAATTGATTAATATCATGTTTATGCTTAATTTTATAACTATGATTTAATTGAAAAATATTTCCTCACATATATAATATATTTTTAATGATCTATTTTCTCTTTAATTTATTTCGAGTGTATTTTTATTTCTTTATTTTCAGCTTAAATAAAATTCACGAGATCATCAAAAGCACATGCTCAAAGCCGAAAGATGGAATGTAGATCTTGGCGAGAAGGAACCACGGAGAGGCACGCTTGCAATGTAAAGCCACGCGAAAAAATAAAGGTTCGGCGAAATTTTCTTCTCGTGTACAGCAGGACATATTTTGGCTGAAGAAGAGTGATTTACGGCGAAAGAAAAATAAACATAGTAAACGAAAAGTGAAGGAAAAAATTGACTTCGGTTGGGAAGAAAAAGGGAACACTACGGACTAAAAAAGAAAAAGCGGAAAGAGCTAGCAGATGGAAACATCTACGGAAAGCTAAGACAAACCGAAAAGAAAAGAGAAGTATTCACGTGAGCTGAGGGGGACGGACAAAGCTGGATGGAGAGTGGAGAAAAGGGAGGGACGTGCTGGAAGTTTATTGGCTGAAGTTTATTTTGGCTGAAATTGAGGTACGGTGGAAAGGAAAGATAGCTGTACGGCGGGAACATGCTTAATGAGTGGAGTGATTTACGAAGGAAAGGAGAGCTGAAATTAAGGATGGTTTTCGGTGCTTGATTGATTGGAGAGAAGGAACGGGGGAGAGAGCAGTTGACGTAGAGGGTGCTGGACGTTCGGTTCAGGTAGAGCTTATGGAAGGGGAATTTACGGAAGAGAAAAAAAATATATAGATGGAGAGGAACTGAGATAGAGGGGAGTTTTACGTTGGGAGAGCTCTTACGATGAGAACCAGACTGGGTTCTCTGTTTTCAGACATAGAAACCAGAGAGCTACGGACTGAAGGGAGTAGGAGGTTGGACGTGAAGGCTCTTACGGAGAAGGCTGGGAAGCTCGTTTCTGGCTGGGAGTTCACGGAACCAGGTGCTCTATTTTTAGAGGAAAAAACAGAAAGTTTTGGACTGCCAAAGTGCAGGTTTTCATTTTCGTTTGGAGTGGAAGTAAAAGAGGCCGAAGGACGTGAAGATGAGGGCTGGTTTTCTGGAGGGTGAGAGCTGAAATGAAAAGACACGCTACTCTGGTCTGGGATTTCATTTTCGTCTGGAGCAGGACTTACGGCAGCTGGTAGAAGTGAGTAGAAACTGAGAGAAACGTTTTGACGGACTGGAGAAAAGAAGCTCTGGTTCTTTTACCTTGAAGCTGAATTTCGGTGAAGCTCTGGTTCTTTTACAGGAGAGGAGCTTACGAAAAAAAGAAATATATATAAAAGAGAAAGGAGAGGAGAAAGATAGAGGGAGCTGGTGAGAGGGCTGCCCGTTCTGAACGTAGGAGCGGTTCTGAGAGTGTTTTACGGAGAGTGAAAAAAAAAAGCTTCGGACGGTTTTCGTCTGGTGTCTTTCGCTGGTTTTTGACGGACTGGAGACTTGAAAGAAAAGGAAGAGTTATGGATAGCAGGGGGGGCTAGCAGACAGGACGTGAAGGAAGGAACTGCTGGTGTTGAAGTGAAAAAGGGAGTTTACGTTAAGGGTCTGGACGTTTAGGAAGCAGGTTTTTCTTTTTTTTCTTCGTTCAAGTGGGAGTTGATTAAAGGGATGTTGCTTAGAGAGTTTACGGGGAGAGGAGTTTACGTTTGAGAGAAGCTGGCCGTTCGGGTGAGTTTTTCTCTGTTCATTTGAACGAACTGCAAGAGCACAAACGATGGGTTGGTGACTTACGGGAAGGAAGCTTTTGGGTTTTGGCGCTGGAGCTTTTGGCTTGTAATACATTCGTTAATTTCAGCACAGAAGGTTTTCGAGGATGAGCTTAGGCTATTCTTTACACTGGACAGCAAACGGCGTGAGGGAAGTTCTTTTCGGCACCATTTTCTCTTCGATCGCTTTTATTTTCTGATCAAAGTTATTTTCATTGTTAGTTTGTGTTTTATTTTATTTTTACCATGGTGAATGTTTGTTTAATTTTTATAGCGCTTGTGTTAAACATGGTCGGCTAAATTTGAATACTAAGGTTAGAGGTGAAGTTTAATGATTTGGAAATTGTTTTCGGATCGACGATAAATTTATTTTGTGAGTTTGATTGATTGAATGATTTTATTATTGGATAATTTGATTATCTATATATTTTTCTTGATTTATTGTGATTTTTGAATACAGTAAATGCTTGAGAAATCCCTGTGATAGTCAAATAAATTTGTAAGCGCTTTAATCATCAATCGTTCATGCTCGATCATTCGTAACTATTTTTCTTGATCTTAAATGCTAAATCTTCCAATTAAACGGAATTATTATTCTAGTTTAATTGAAGTAATTTGATCGGAAACAATATTTTAAATTATTAAATGGATCCTCGAAACCTTAGTCTTTTCCCATATCAATACATTTTATCATTTTAGTTTTATTTTGTTAAGTCAAAAATCATAATTTTAATAACCTCATTTTATTTTCAATCGCACATCTATTTTAATATTTTATTTTAATTTGTTTGAAAGAAATTTTCACATTAGTCAATCCCTGTGGATTCGATCCTGTAAGGTACTACAACACCTGTATACTTGCAGGTAAAACTGCACTAAATTTTGGTTCATTAATTTGAGTTAAGGTTTAGACGCAACAACTGATGTGTGCACGACAGTAAAAACATGAATGCTAACGTGAACATGAATAAACGGGTTGTGACTTGGCAAATAACATGACATGAACTGAAATAAACTAAAACTGACGAGAGCTGGATTGACATGACATGAACTTGGATTGTACATAAAATAATGTAACATGAAAATTGAACATGACATGAATTGAAACTAGACTGATCTTGAAACTGAGCATGAACTAGGAATCTTGTTCCCATAATAAAGCAGGCTTGATTAAACATGAACAATGGATATTACACAGGTCCTATTAAGTTGTGTGCTCTTGCCGATACTGCATCACATCACAGGTATGTACACCAACTATGAGTACGTTAATGTAAGTATCACACGACGGGTATCTACACCCACTGTGAGTACATAATGTCTGGATCCCGTGATAGGTATCTACACCTGCACAAGTATGTATAACATAAACATGAACTGTGTTTGGCACCATCAACATTGGTGCTTGATTTTGCTCCGGGGACCAGTTATTTAGGCCTCATTCGAAGCCCACTAGTTTAAACACTTTGGCGTGAACAATGGAGTTCTACTAAGATATTACCCTATCCTAGCATTTGAGGTCGTGATAAATGTAAAAGACTCAACTGATGGGAAAAACTACTTTTCATGATGAACTCCATACTCGTGACATGACATGGCATGAAATGGAATGACAGATGACGTAACATGATTTAGGAAATAAAACCAAAGAAAGCCAACAACATCCATCATCTATCATCTATCATCCATCATCTACCATCCATCCAACCCATCTATCATTCATCAATATCCTCCCAAATTATCCAACCAACCCAGCATCCATCATCTACAACAATAACAAGTTCTCATTCCAACAATAGAACACATATCTTGTGCCAACCAAATTAAATGTTCAAATTCCAAAGTTCCAAAACCAAAAGAACCAAGCTTAGAGTGCCATTCCAAGTAGTGCTTGAAGAAAATAGGGCAAGATTAGTGAGGAAATAAGATAGGTCCACAAAAATTAATAAAAATAAAGGAAAAAAATTGAACAAACAACGAGTTACACAATTTCACAAATGCACCTCAAATCTCAAGCATCTTCATGTAGTAGACTCGCTATACTGGTGGTTAATTCTACATTAAGATGTTGAAGTATAAAAAATTAGTAGAAAAAAATGACAAAATCTTTAAGTATATTACCTGAGTATAACATGTAGTTGTTAGCATAATCAATTGTACCTGAATAATTTGACTCAAACATGTAGGATTGGACTTCAACCAATTTTTTGCACACATAAAAGAGCCTTTATAGTTCTAGGAGCCAAAGAATTCCAAAACGGATCTAGGACATGGCCTCATGTGCTAAATACTGGCTTAGACGCTACAGTGGTGATTAAAATGGCCAAGATATCTCTTACCACTAGAGCAAGAATCGGATATTTGGTGGAGTTGACCCTTCACCCAATTAAAATGTCGAAACTCTTTGTAGGAACCTCAACGTCCTCCAATCTATACCGTTTTAGCTCCAACTTACAGTCCATCAAGGTTGCTAATTTTTACTCTTTATGGAAGTTTCTCAGAAAGGCCATGGGATCAATTATACAGCTACTCCTCATTGATGTAGTACCCTCATTACGAGTGTGAGACATAGTTGACATAGACCCACTTGCGCATCCACCACCAAATGTAACATACTGTTCATACAAGAACTTCATATCACTCTTGAGGAGTGCTAAAAATTCCTCACCCTTCTCATCGCCCAATGTTTGGTTGAACCCATATGTTTGAGTAATTAATTTGTACCATGGATCAAGAATGGCAGCAATAAACAATAACCTACTTATCTTTCAAAAATCTCCCAATATTTATCATACTTTGTTTTCATTCTAAAAGTTATTGAACTCAAGCGTTGATTACTGTTTTTATAAAAACTATTCAAGTTTGCATGAATATAAATAAGATCTTCGAATTATAGATTCGTTGTGACATATAGTGTACTAGAAATATGCAATGTGGGATTATAAAATACATGAAGAAACTTTGTAACTTTCTTATGATCTCCCAATCATCAGACCCAGGGCTCCCAAACCCTTTTCCCCCAGCCCATCATCAAACAAATAAAATTGTGAGTAGAGACCTTCATCAAGTAGAAGTTGGAGGGTTTTTTGATACTTCTCAGCCATGTTGAACATAAGATAAGTTAAGTTTCAACTAGCAGGCATGTCAAGACACAAGAAACTAGAACATTAGATTTTTAACCTATCAACATATATAAGACTTGAAAGTGGCACGTCTTTGGGGAGAAGACTTCACATACTTAATCAAATTGTGGACCCTTATAATTGAGTCATCAAAATCTTCTAAACCTTTACTCACAACAAGGTTTAAAATGTATGTAGTACACCTCACTTTTGATTCTCAACACACTCCTCACTTCCTTCCCTTATTCTCAACCAATTAATAGTAGAGTTGTTAGAGGTAGCATTGTCCACCATAATTATAAGGATTTTTTCAATGGCCCAGCCAAGCTTACATTCTTCTAACTCCATCGCAATTGTTGCTCCCTTGTGATTGCAAACCTGAAAAAAATGAAATGATCCGCTTATGCAACTTCTAGCTACTATCAATAAAGTGAGCCATGACACACATGTAATTAATGTTTTGGATAGAAGTCCAAGTGTTGGTGGCCAAACACACTCTTTGTTTTGTTGCCAAAAACATTTGCTTCAAGTTATCCTTCTCTCTCAAGAACTGCCTCATACAATCCCTCATTACTATAAAATAACAAGAAATAGAAAACCTAGAATCAAGGGATTTAGTATAGTCCCAAAACTCATGGCCCTAAACAGCCCTAAAAGGTAACTAATGCCATAGTAGAATATTTCAACCCCTCCAAATAGCTAACCATGTATTCTCTAGGGAGGATTTGCTTACTTATTATTATGTTTTATTGAGAGAAGTTGATTCCTCTCTTAGTTAACCATTGGAGACATCCCCAACTAGCTTCCCCTAGGCTCTTGTTCTTGTTACAGGTTGGTTGGGACGTTTGGGCATCGTTGGAAACTACATCAACGTCCTTCCCCATTGAGTCTCCTTCGAGGATGGCCTCACTAGTGGTCCCTGTCAGACAGGTGGACCCTCCCCAAAGGTTTTTCCCACTTCTTTCTTCCTAGAAGTAGGTATGTCTTCCAATTCCTAGCGTCAATATGTAACTCTATTACTAGCTTGCCGTAATCTTTCATTCTCTTGTTACAAATGCCCTAGGTCGTTCCTCACAAGGTCTATCCTCTTTGGCTCAATGGGTTGCCTAATTCCAGTATGGTCTAGAGGAACAGGTGGAGTCTTTCACTCATTCATGGAATGAGCCCTTCAGGTCATGTCTAAGGTAACAAAGGAAGAAGAGAGAACAAAACGTAGTTTTGAAGGCCGAAAGTAGGAAAGAGGAACTTATACAACCCACCAAAGTTCTAAAGCATCACACTTGAGTATGTATGTGCAGGGAGGCAAAGAAGCACAAGCAAGCTAGAGTATTGGTAAGAGTGTTGACAGGCACGAGTTTAACCTTTAATTACCCTACCAGAGAACAAAAAGTTACAGCTGATCAGCTTATAATATTGTCTTCCAAGCGTAGAAGCAGTCAAAGTAATACAAGGGTAAGTCCCAAGATCGAATTCACAGGGACAAAGGGATTATCAAAGCGTTTGTGAGATTTTCTTTGTGTAAAAGATGTATCGATTATGAAAGATGAAAATTGATGTGGATCTATATTTCTAAAATTACCAAAACTAAGAGACTTAGAGAAAGTGTGTAGCAAATGAATTAAACTTGCAAGAAACAATAAAACAAACACTTGGGTTGTGTTTGAGATTCTTTTTATTTCGGATTCTAGATAATTTCTCAATTAACAATCCAGTCAAGGAATTGATATTCGGAAGATAAAAATTAAGCTCAAGTTTTTGCAATATTTTCTCAAGAAATTCTCTAATTTACTAGCCAAATTTATATTCACAATCAATCGAAAGAGGCCTTGATAAATTCAAGCTTTTGTTGTGCCTTACGTCAACAACAAAACAAGAGCAAGAGCCGCAATCTATTTTCCATTTGAATCCGACTAGTAACTTAGTGAAATCAATATTAAACAATAAAATATTGCATCAAACTAGAATGTAAAATAAATTAAATTTCATCCTACAACCCAAGCTTTAGAAATTAGTTATTCATGATATATCTAACAATAAAAATAAATTGAAGTTGAGTCATGATAAAATATGAGAACAAGAGAGATCTAAAATAAAAATGAGCCGAGCGCCTCCACAAAAGTAAACTGCAGAAAATAAAAAAGAAAAGAAAAAGATGCCGCCTGGTTCTCAAACGTAAAACGGAAAGGAAACTAAAAGCTGAACTCCCAAATCATGAAATCGAAAAGTAAAGAAAAATAAAAGACGCCGAACTAGTTCTGCTCTGTAAACAAAAAAAAAGTAGACTAAGGAAAATAGCAGAAAAAATAAATGAACAAGAACGGAAGAAGGCTGGCGACCTAAGGTCTGCTACTCTCCAGCCGACTTGCGTCTAAACTACAAGAACGAATAGAAAAAAAAAAAATAAACAAGCCGTCGCTTAAGTCTGGAATGAAAGAAAAAAAATAGAAGGAAATAAAAAAAAACTGCCGACCAAATGGCCTGTAACTCTTCAGCGTAAACGAAAAAAAGAACAACAAGAAGGAAAGAAAAAAAAAACTAAAGCTGCCGCCTGCTCCAAAGAAAACGAAAAAAAGATTGGAAAAAAAAATTGTTCTGCTTCCTCCGATAGAAAGAAAGAAACAAGTAAATGCTGCCTGGTTCCTTAGGTCTAAACTAACAAGAACAAAAAAAAAGAAAAAAAAATCCCCCAGTCCCTTGGTCTGAAACTCTCTTTTATAGTGCTGCATGTGTTTCTGCTGAGTTTTCTATTTTCCTGCATGTGCATTTTATTTTCTGCAAGTGTGAGTTGTTGATGCTGCTGCATGTGCTTTTTTCTGCCGTGGGTTGCATGTGTTTTTTGCATGTGTGCGTGAGTTTTGAGCTGCTTTCCGAGTGATGCTGCATGTTTTACTTTTCCATTTTCTGCATGTGTTTTGAACTTTCTGCATGTGCATGCTTCTTTTATTTTTTTTCTGCATGTGTGCTGCATATGTTATTTTTCTGCATCCGTGCTGTTTCTGCCGAGTTGTTTTCTGCTGCTGCTTTTCTTCTTTTGCTTCTCTGCATGTGTTGTGCCGTGAGTTTTGAGCTTCATTTTCTGCTTCATGTCCTACATGTGCCTTGGAACTTTCTGCATGTGCATGTGTCCATTTTCTGCATTGAATTTCTGTTGTGATTTCTGCATGTGTTTTCAACTTTCTGCAAGTGTGAGTGATGCCGTGAGTTTTCATTTCCTGCTGGTGCTTTTCCTCATTCTGCATCCGTGAGTTTGAGCTGCTGCTGCTATTTGTGTTGGTTGCTGTCCGTGTGTTTCATTCCTGTTTGTAAAACCTCATTGTTAAAATCAGGTGAAGGCATTGTGAAGGCAGTATGAAGGCATCTGCTGTTCTGCAGCTCCTTTTACACCATTACTATGATTCAACCATCCATCATTCAGAAAGTAGAAAGGTTAAGGGTGCTCTTACCTTGTTATGTTCCTCTTGAGAAGAAGAAATAATGGTTGCTTGGCTTAAGATTGGAAAATGAATGGAAATAGGAGAGAAGGGTAGTAGTGTCGCACGGTGAGGGACTTGAGTGCTTGAGAAAATTTTTCTTCTTTTCTTGCCTTAGAAGCTGACGGGTTCAAGATGAAAAAGGCTAAATTGCCTTTTGGTCAAAAGCTTATCTCATAAGCTAGAAGGGATGACCGATGGTTCAAGAAGAATAAAAGGCATAAAACTACTTTTAGTCAAAGCTTATTTCTCAAACTAGGATGACAAACGGATTGACTTAGGGAATTTGCTTTGTCTTTTTCCCTTTTTTGATTGCCTTAGGTGTAGACTTGGAGGAAGGGGCAATGGCTTTTTGGTCTTTGTTCTCTTCTTCCATCACAAGGAAGCAAATGAATGGTGGAGATCTATTCACCTCAAAATACTTTGCACCTACCAATCCAATGATAGAGAATAATTAAGTCATTTCTTAAATTATAAAAATTAGAGGGTTTAAGAGAAAAATATATTGTGAGGTCTTAAAATCATACCCTTAATTTATTTTAATAACCCACATCAATCTTAAAATAAAATAATAACATAATAAAATAAGAAAAAATCTTTATCTTAAAAATATTTAACTTGAAGAATAAAATGAAATGACTTAAGGACCTACGTAGTAAAACTCGAGTATTACAAATAAGCTCCAAGACTAGACTCCATAGCTGTTTTGCTATATTTTTAAAGATTAATAATAATTAGTAGAGTAGATTATCCGACTAAATTAGATTAATTTTTCCCTCACAGACAAGAGTGATACTTAATTCTTAGGACTAGAGACTGAATATCATACAAACAAAATCATTTGGAGAGATTTTATTCTCCAAAATAATTTAGAAATTAGAAAAGCTTGCATTTCTATAGTTTTCAGTTTTCTTAGGAACCAAAATGACTAACAGAAAAAGGGAAAGAAATAATGAAACTCAAGAGATCCCCAAGTAAGGACGGAAAGGAGAAGCTAATGAAAGATTACTACTAACGTGCTTAACCTAATCCAGACAAAGAAATCTAAGGAACAACCAAAACAAATATTGAAAAGAAAGTGGAACTTGGTGATGTTTTGAAAACAAATAAGACAGAGATAGTTAAAAATAATGAAACTTGAGATCCACAAATAAGGACGGAAAACAGAAGCCGATGAAAGATTACTACTAAGGAGCTTAACTTAATCCAGACAAAGAAATCTAAGGAACAACCAAAACAAATATTGAAAAAAGTGGAACTTGGTGATATTTTGAAAAAAAATAAGACAATGACAGTTAAAAATTACAAAAGCAAATCAAGCAAGAGAGCCAACTCGGATTTCAAGCAAAATGAAGGCCTGTATCACATATAATGGATTGCAATAGATAAAGAGGTAAATAAATAAATAAAGTAGAAAGCGAAGACTCAAACAACGTATTTGAGCTTTTCTTTTGTGGATCGGATAGAGAAGTGAAGGCTGATTAACACCTTTGAAATTAGTAAGTATATGAATGAAATGACAAGCGAAGAGCAGAGCGTCAAGGTGTGAGGCATAGTGTGAAGCAGAGGATGTGATTTGAGAGAGAAGGAGACCAAGAGAGGTGGGAGTGGAGGAGGCATGAGGCAGAGGAAGTGAGGGAGGTGGTCGTGACTCGTGAGAAAGAATGAGTTTGAGAGAGAGTTGTTAATTAGGCTTAGGGTATTTTAGTTTAAGGTTAAGAATGATACAATTGTAATTTTGAGTAAAAAGTTTAATAGGCCTAAATGAGTCACCAGCGGGTTGACCCGCTAGTGTTAATGAATTATGTCTTAACGAGTAAACCTGTTTTGACCCAATAAGTTAATATCAAACCCAAGCTAACTAATTTTATGTCGTGTTTGTGTTGGGTTAACGTGTGTGTCACAAATTGCCATCCATATTGGTCAAGGTTGTGACACCCCCAATTTCTGCTTGGGATTTGGTAGACTTTGAAATTACGGGACATGCAACACAAGGTTACCTACCTCTGTTCATGACAAATAAAGATACAATGCACCTAGCATGCATATAACAATATGTAATATTTGCAGCGGATAATTTTTCTTTTTTGAGTAATACTATGTACCAGAAGTAACATATCAAGAAAGCATAAACATAGTTCATGAAATCCACAAAACAAATGTTCAAAGGTTACAGTGTATGTCCAAAGATCTGTAACATCATGAGTATTGGAGATAGTGCCCCTTAAGTACATGTAAAGACTACTAATATATACTAGGCTAGTCTTTCAACTAGCTCACACAATTCAGCCAAGGAAGCCAACATACTATCTATGAAATGGAGCATCGAAGCTATAAGCTCTGTGTCGTTGCATTGATGCCTAATCGACCTCCTCCTGTCGACCCTTTGTCTCATCTCCTATTCTTGGCACATGATCTATAATTCCAGGGGGAATGGTAGTTGAGACTACCAAGTGAGATTTGATTACAAATCTCAATAAGTTAGCGAATAACTTTAACTAGTAGTGTACTGATGTTTGAGCTGTAAAATTGCATATTTTAGCTATTTAAAACCAATTTATTTCAACTGCTTCGTGACATTATTATTGGTTTTAGATGGAAAAATAGTTAATAAGCATAAATTCGAGTTGTGATTTTTAATTGATTAATATCATGTTTATGCTTAATTTTATAACTATGATTTAATTGAAAAATATTTCCTCACATATATAATATATTTTTAATAATCTATTTTCTCTTTAATTTATTTCGAGTGTATTTTTATTCTTTATTTTCAGCTTAAATAAAATTCACGAGATCATCAAAAGCGCATGCTCAAAGCCGAAAGATGGAATGTAGATCTTGGCGAGAAGGAACCACGGAGAGGCACGCTTGCAATTTAAATCCACGCGAAAAAATAAAGGTTCGGCGAAATTTTCTTCTCGTGTACAGCAGGACATATTTTGGCTGAAGAAGAGTGATTTACGGCGAAAGAAAAATAAACATAGTAAACGAAAAGTGAAGAAAAAAATTGACTTCGGTTGGGAAGAAAAAGGGAACACTACGGACTAAAAAAGAAAAAGCGGAAAGAGCTAGCAGATGGAAACATCTACGGAAAGCTAAGACAAACCGAAAAGAAAAGAGAAGTATTCACGTGGGCTGAGGGGGACGGACAAAGCTGGATGGAGAGTGGAGAAAAGGGAGAGACGTGCTGGAAGTTTATTGGCTGAAGTTTATTTTGGCTGAAATTGAGGTACGGTGGAAAGGAAAGATAGCTGTACGGCGGGAACATGCTTAATGAGTGGAGTGATTTACGAAGGAAAGGAGAGCTGAAATTAAGGATGGTTTTCGGTGCTTGATTGATTGGAGAGAAGGAACGGGGGAGAGAGCAGTTGACGTAGAGGGTGCTGGACGTTCGGTTCAGGTAGAGCTTATGGAAGGGGAATTTACGGAAGAGAAAAAAAATATATAGATGGAGAGGAACTGAGATAGAGGGGAGTTTTACGTTGGGAGAGCTCTTACGGTGAGAACCAGACTGGGTTCTCTGTTTTCAGACATAGAAACCAGAGAGCTACGGACTGAAGGGAGTAGGAGGTTGGACGTGAAGGCTCTTACGGAGAAGGCTGGGAAGCTCGTTTCTGGCTGGGAGTTCACGGAACCAGGTGCTCTATTTTTAGAGGAAAAAACAGAGAGTTTTGGACTGCCAAAGTGCAGGTTTTCATTTTCGTTTGGAGTGGAAGTAAAAGAGGCCGAAGGACGTGAAGATGAGGGCTGGTTTTCTGGAGGGTGAGAGCTGAAACGAAAAGACACGCTACTCTGGTCTGGGATTTCATTTTCGTCTGGAGCAGGACTTACGGCAGCTGGTAGAAGTGAGTAGAAACTGAGAGAAACGTTTTGACGGACTGGAGAAAAGAAGCTCTGGTTCTTTTACCTTGAAGCTGAATTTCGGTGAAGCTCTGGTTCTTTTACAGGAGAGGAGCTTACGAAAAAAAGAAATATATATAAAAGAGAAAGGAGAGGAGAAAGATAGAGGGAGCTGGTGAGAGGGCTGCCCGTTCTGAACGTAGGAGCGGTTCTGAGAGTGTTTTACGGAGAGTGAAAAAAAAAAGCTTCGGACGCTTTTCGTCTGGTGTCTTTCGCTGGTTTTTGACGGACTGGAGACTTGAAAGAAAAGGAAGAGTTATGGACAGCAGGGGGGGCTAGCAGACAGGACGTGAAGGAAGGAACTGCTGGTGTTGAAGTGAAAAAGGGAGTTTACGTTAAGGGTCTGGACGTTTGGGAAGCAGGTTTTTCTTTTTTTTCTTCGTTCAAGTGGGAGTTGATTAAAGGGATGTTGCTGAGAGAGTTTACGGGGAGAGGAGTTTACGTTTGAGAGAAGCTGGCCGTTCGGGTGAGTTTTTCTCTGTTCATTTGAACGAACTGCAAGAGCACAAACGATGGGTTGGTGACTTACGGGAAGGAAGCTTTTGGGTTTTGGCGCTGGAGCTTTTGGCTTGTAATACATTCGTTAATTTCAGCACAGAAGGTTTTCGAGGATGAGCTTAGGCTATTCTTTACACTGGACAGCAAACGGCGTGAGGGAAGTTCTTTTCGGCACCATTTTCTCTTCGATCGCTTTTATTTTCTGATCAAAGTTATTTTCATTGTTAGTTTGTGTTTTATTTTATTTTTATCATGGTGAATGTTTGTTTAATTTTTATAGCGCTTGTGTTAAACATGGTCGGCTAAATTTGAATACTAAGGTTAGAGGTGAAGTTTAATGATTTGGAAATTGTTTTCGGATCGACGATAAATTTATTTTGTGAGTTTGATTCGATTGAATGATTTTACTATTGGATAATTTGATTATCTATATATTTTTCTTGATTTATTGTGATTTCCGAATACAGTAAATGCTTGAGAAATCCCTGTGATAGTCAAATAAATTTGTAAGCGTTTTAATCATCAATCGTTCATGCTCGATCATTCGTAACTATTTTTCTTGATCTTAAATGCTAAATCTTCCAATTAAACGGAATTATTATTCTAGTTTAATTGAAGTAATTTGATCGGAAACAATATTTTAAATTATTAAATGGATCCTCGAAACCTTAGTCTTTTCCCATATCAATACATTTTATCATTTTAGTTTTATTTTGTTAAGTCAAAAATCATAATTTTAATAACCTCATTTTATTTTCAATCGCACATCTCTTTTAATATTTTATTTTAATTTGTTTGAAAGAAATTTTCACATTAGTCAATCCCTGTGGATTCGATCCTGTAAGGTACTACAACACCTGTATACTTGCAGGTAAAACTGCACTAAATTTTGGTTCATTAATTTGAGTTAAGGTTTAGACGCAACAACTGATGTGTGCACGACAGTAAAAACATGAATGCTAACGTGAACATGAATAAACGGGTTGTGACTTGGCAAATAACATGACATGAACTGAAATAAACTAAAACTGACGAGAGCTGGATTGACATGACATGAACTTGGATTGTACATAAAATAATGTAACATGAAAATTGAACATGACATGAATTGAAACTAGACTGATCTTGAAACTGAGCATGAACTAGGAATCTTGTTCCCATAATAAAGCAGGCTTGATTAAACATGAACAATGGATATTACACAGGTCCTATTAAGTTGTGTGCTCTTGCCGATACTGCATCACATCACAGGTATGTACACCAACTATGAGTACGTTAATGTAAGTATCACACGACGGGTATCTACACCCACTGTGAGTACATAATGTCTGGATCCCGTGATAGGTATCTACACCTGCACAAGTATGTATAACATAAACATGAACTGTGTTTGGCACCATCAACATTGGTGCTTGATTTTGCTCCGGGGACCAGTTATTTAGGCCTCATTCGAAGCCCACTAGTTTAAACACTTTGGCGTGAACAATGGAGTTCTACTAAGATATTACCCTATCCTAGCATTTGAGGTCGTGATAAATGTAAAAGACTCAACTGATGGGAAAAACTACTTTTCATGATGAACTCCATACTCGTGACATGACATGGCATGAAATGGAATGACAGATGACGTAACATGATTTAGGAAATAAAACCAAAGAAAGCCAACAACATCCATCATCTATCATCTATCATCCATCATCTACCATCCATCCAACCCATCTATCATTCATCAATATCCTCCCAAATTATCCAACCAACCCAGCATCCATCATCTACAACAATAACAAGTTCTCATTCCAACAATAGAACACATATCTTGTGCCAACCAAATTAAATGTTCAAATTCCAAAGTTCCAAAACCAAAAGAACCAAGCTTAGAGTGCCATTCCAAGTAGTGCTTGAAGAAAATAGGGCAAGATTAGTGAGGAAATAAGATAGGTCCACAAAAATTAATAAAAATAAAGGAAAAAAATTGAACAAACAACGAGTTACACAATTTCACAAATGCACCTCAAATCTCAAGCATCTTCATGTAGTAGACTCGCTATACTGGTGGTTAATTCTACATTAAGATGTTGAAGTATAAAAAATTAGTAGAAAAAAATGACAAAATCTTTAAGTATATTACCTGAGTATAACATGTAGTTGTTAGCATAATCAATTGTACCTGAATAATTTGACTCAAACATGTAGGATTGGACTTCAACCAATTTTTTGCACACATAAAAGAGCCTTTATAGTTCTAGGAGCCAAAGAATTCCAAAACGGATCTAGGACATGGCCTCATGTGCTAAATACTGGCTTAGACGCTACAGTGGTGATTAAAATGGCCAAGATATCTCTTACCACTAGAGCAAGAATCGGATATTTGGTGGAGTTGACCCTTCACCCAATTAAAATGTCGAAACTCTTTGTAGGAACCTCAACGTCCTCCAATCTATACCGTTTTAGCTCCAACTTACAGTCCATCAAGGTTGCTAATTTTTACTCTTTATGGAAGTTTCTCAGAAAGGCCATGGGATCAATTATACAGCTACTCCTCATTGATGTAGTACCCTCATTACGAGTGTGAGACATAGTTGACATAGACCCACTTGCGCATCCACCACCAAATGTAACATACTGTTCATACAAGAACTTCATATCACTCTTGAGGAGTGCTAAAAATTCCTCACCCTTCTCATCGCCCAATGTTTGGTTGAACCCATATGTTTGAGTAATTAATTTGTACCATGGATCAAGAATGGCAGCAATAAACAATAACCTACTTATCTTTCAAAAATCTCCCAATATTTATCATACTTTGTTTTCATTCTAAAAGTTATTGAACTCAAGCGTTGATTACTGTTTTTATAAAAACTATTCAAGTTTGCATGAATATAAATAAGATCTTCGAATTATAGATTCGTTGTGACATATAGTGTACTAGAAATATGCAATGTGGGATTATAAAATACATGAAGAAACTTTGTAACTTTCTTATGATCTCCCAATCATCAGACCCAGGGCTCCCAAACCCTTTTCCCCCAGCCCATCATCAAACAAATAAAATTGTGAGTAGAGACCTTCATCAAGTAGAAGTTGGAGGGTTTTTTGATACTTCTCAGCCATGTTGAACATAAGATAAGTTAAGTTTCAACTAGCAGGCATGTCAAGACACAAGAAACTAGAACATTAGATTTTTAACCTATCAACATATATAAGACTTGAAAGTGGCACGTCTTTGGGGAGAAGACTTCACATACTTAATCAAATTGTGGACCCTTATAATTGAGTCATCAAAATCTTCTAAACCTTTACTCACAACAAGGTTTAAAATGTATGTAGTACACCTCACTTTTGATTCTCAACACACTCCTCACTTCCTTCCCTTATTCTCAACCAATTAATAGTAGAGTTGTTAGAGGTAGCATTGTCCACCATAATTATAAGGATTTTTTCAATGGCCCAGCCAAGCTTACATTCTTCTAACTCCATCGCAATTGTTGCTCCCTTGTGATTGCAAACCTGAAAAAAATGAAATGATCCGCTTATGCAACTTCTAGCTACTATCAATAAAGTGAGCCATGACACACATGTAATTAATGTTTTGGATAGAAGTCCAAGTGTTGGTGGCCAAACACACTCTTTGTTTTGTTGCCAAAAACATTTGCTTCAAGTTATCCTTCTCTCTCAAGAACTGCCTCATACAATCCCTCATTACTATAAAATAACAAGAAATAGAAAACCTAGAATCAAGGGATTTAGTATAGTCCCAAAACTCATGGCCCTAAACAGCCCTAAAAGGTAACTAATGCCATAGTAGAATATTTCAACCCCTCCAAATAGCTAACCATGTATTCTCTAGGGAGGATTTGCTTACTTATTATTATGTTTTATTGAGAGAAGTTGATTCCTCTCTTAGTTAACCATTGGAGACATCCCCAACTAGCTTCCCCTAGGCTCTTGTTCTTGTTACAGGTTGGTTGGGACGTTTGGGCATCGTTGGAAACTACATCAACGTCCTTCCCCATTGAGTCTCCTTCGAGGATGGCCTCACTAGTGGTCCCTGTCAGACAGGTGGACCCTCCCCAAAGGTTTTTCCCACTTCTTTCTTCCTAGAAGTAGGTATGTCTTCCAATTCCTAGCGTCAATATGTAACTCTATTACTAGCTTGCCGTAATCTTTCATTCTCTTGTTACAAATGCCCTAGGTCGTTCCTCACAAGGTCTATCCTCTTTGGCTCAATGGGTTGCCTAATTCCAGTATGGTCTAGAGGAACAGGTGGAGTCTTTCACTCATTCATGGAATGAGCCCTTCAGGTCATGTCTAAGGTAACAAAGGAAGAAGAGAGAACAAAACGTAGTTTTGAAGGCCGAAAGTAGGAAAGAGGAACTTATACAACCCACCAAAGTTCTAAAGCATCACACTTGAGTATGTATGTGCAGGGAGGCAAAGAAGCACAAGCAAGCTAGAGTATTGGTAAGAGTGTTGACAGGCACGAGTTTAACCTTTAATTACCCTACCAGAGAACAAAAAGTTACAGCTGATCAGCTTATAATATTGTCTTCCAAGCGTAGAAGCAGTCAAAGTAATACAAGGGTAAGTCCCAAGATCGAATTCACAGGGACAAAGGGATTATCAAAGCGTTTGTGAGATTTTCTTTGTGTAAAAGATGTATCGATTATGAAAGATGAAAATTGATGTGGATCTATATTTCTAAAATTACCAAAACTAAGAGACTTAGAGAAAGTGTGTAGCAAATGAATTAAACTTGCAAGAAACAATAAAACAAACACTTGGGTTGGGTTTGAGATTCTTTTTATTTCGGATTCTAGATAATTTCTCGATTAACAATCCAGTCAAGGAATTGATATTCGGAAGATAAAAATTAAGCTCAAGTTTTTGCAATATTTTCTCAAGAAATTCTCTAATTTACTAGCCAAATTTATATTCATAATCAATCGAAAGAGGCCTTGATAAATTCAAGCTTTTGTTGTGCCTTACGTCAACAACAAAACAAGAGCAAGAGCCGCAATCTATTTTCCATTTGAATCCGACTAGTAACTTAGTGAAATCAACATTCAACAACAAAATATTGCATCAAACTAGAATCTAAAATAAATTAAATCCCATTCCACAACCCAAGCTTTAGAAATTAGCTATGCATGATATTTTTAACAACAAAAATTAATCTAAACAAAGTAAAAAAAAAACTGTGAGAAGAAATAAAAATAAATAAATAAAACTACAAACTCCACGCCGACTCCACTAAAAACTTAGGAAAGAAAACTAGGTAACAAAAAAATAATAATAAAACTGAAAATGAGTCTTCTGAAATAACAACTGAGAAACACTACAACGTAAAGCATAAAAAAATGAAACCAGCGCTGCAAGGTTACCGACTCCCTACCCAAACAAAACTAAAAAAAAACTGCATCCAAAATGAAAATGCCAACCTTCTCCCATGCGTCTCTAAAGGAACGAAAACGTGCAAAAAAAAAAAAGAAAACAAGAATAAAAATGAACCTGAGAGAGAGGGGGCTTTCCGTTCAAAATGTAAAAGAAAAAAAATCAAAGCAATCAAAATAAATCCCAGTCGAACCAAACGATCTGCACTAAGAACCAAAAATAAAAATAAAAGCCGCCCCTCTTTTTGAAACAACAAAAAAATGAAGCCAGAAAAACAGCTAGTGGCTTCTGCAACGTCCCAAGAGATGCTCCTCTCCCGTCCAGCTCTGTCTTTAAAAACAAAAAGAAGAAAGTGAAAAAGGCAGAATCCACGTTCTGCATATGCTTCCCCGTGGATCATTCCGTGAGTTCCAGCATCCATGTGATGCATGTGTGAGCTGTTTCTCCACGTGAAAAAATATTCCAAGAAGCTAGCTATCTGTCCGTGAGTTGTTGTTTTGATTCTTTCGTGAGCTGCCATTCTACTTTCTGCATGAGCTTCTTTCCTTTTCCATCTGTGAGCTTCAAGTTCCCTGCATGTGTGTGTTTTAACTTTCTGCTGCATGTGTGATGGCTGGCTGTTTTGATGCATGTGTGAGCTGCAATTCCATTTTTCCTGCATGTGCGTGTGTTTCATCTGCCATTTTCTTTTGATTTCTGCATTTTCTGCTTGTGTAAGCTGTCCAACTTTTCCTGCATGTGTGCTGGTTTATGTGTTGGTTGCTGTCCAACTTTTCTTGCATGTATTTCTGCTGTATGTCCATTTCCTGCATGTGCATGGCTTGCTTTATTTTCTGCATTGTTGACTGCATGTGTGCTGTCCATTTCCTTCATGTGCCGTGAGTTGCACTGCATGTACTTCTTCTTTCTGCATGTGTGTGTGAGTTGCGTGAGTTGCTTTCTGCATGTGAGTTTCTGTTGTGATTTCTGCATGTGTGAGTGTTCAGTTTGCCATGAGTTGCTGCATGTGTTTTCAATCCTCTGCATCCGTGAGTTTCAAGTTCCAATTTGATGCTTGTGCTTCTTCTTCCTCTTCTTTTCCGAACCTTTCCTGTTATAAGAGGAATAAAATTCAAATATTTATTTTCATGTGAAATAAATGCATTATAAATCTTCAAAAGCACTAAGTATGTCAGAATCATCAATTGACTCAAGTATTGTGATCTATTGCATAATTAAGTACTTAAATCATTTTTTATTAAACAATTTATTCACTTGAGTAACTTAATCATGCAGTTTTAGCGCTTCATCAACAGCATTGAAGACAGTCAAAACCTCAAGCAGATGATAGAAGTTATGCAAAAGAACTGGGAGTTGGAGAGAATTATCGCCTGACGTGAACTGCCTCTTGAAGGGCCAACGATAGGGAAGAAAAGGGAAAGATCAATGGAGAGATACTGTAGCAAAACCAAGGAATGAAAAAATTGCCTCACCTCAGCCTAACTAGACCACACCAGCCTCTCGGCGAGATCGGGACAATAACAAGAGGATATGTNATCGGGACAATAACAAGAGGATATGTAGGGTTAGAGCATCATCATCTATCAGGAAGGCCAGATATAGGGTTAGAGCATCATCAGCATATGAAGAAGTTTTCATTATAGAAAGACGCTCGAAGCACCAAAACTTAGAAGTTCGTTCCCATGACCATTAGTAATGAAGATTGTGAGGAGGTGTTATAGCCACATGACAACGTCCTCGTGGTAACCCTGTAGGTTGTCACACACCACGTAATGGATCCTAATTGATAATGAAAGTTCGACAAACTTCCTCCTTTGGGGCGCATTTAGGAAGATGGGAATCTGACAAGATAGGTTGTCATCAGCCCCTACACCACCATTGGGTTTCTTGGGAGAACCGATGCAACTGGTCGGTGCAAATTGCATTACCTGTTATGGCAGTAGTTGGACCTTGCTCAAAATAATGATGAAGCACTTTTTCATGGTGCAAGTCTCTTCTTCATACAATGTGATCCTTGGTTGCCCATCCCTGAAGAGGATTAGGACAATTACCTAGACTTACCATTGAAAGATGAAGTTCTCAATGCACATCGACGACGGGGACGTTTGCAACGAGCAAATGTTGGCATGCGAATGCTATGTGCAAAAGCCGAAGAACGGAGGTGATGAGGTCTATTCTACAAATGAGGGGGCAAGTAAAGAGGTGATTCCCCCACTGCTAGAGCTCAATGAGTGGCAATTAAGACTCAAGACGAGGAAAGATTATGACAAGGTGAAGTTGTTAAGCCACTAGAGTTAATTGCCATGTATTTAGACCAACCAAACACGATAGCCCAAACAAGAAAGAGGATGGCACCAAAACTTAAAGAACAGATGAAGCAGCTTATGATCGAGCATAGGGATAGGTTCGCATGGAGCCCTAAGGAGATGCCAGAATAGACACTAAAGTAGTAAAGCATAGCCTCATAGTGTTATGGTGTAAGAATGGGGGTTCGAAGATATCCCATAAAAGATTAGGATGATAATGGAAATAAGATGTGACGCCCCTAGATTTCCGCTTAGGATCGAACATACATCTGAAACGTCAGGACATGCAACACATGGTTACCTGCCCCCGTTCATGACATTTAAGATGCAATGTTCCTAACATGCATCTAGCACCAAATTATGCAATATTCGCAGCGGATAATTTGTTTTTTCTTGAGCAATACTATGCACCAAACTTATAATATCCCAAATAGTTAAATCGTAATCAAGCATACTTAACAAAATAAACGTCCACGATTTCAGTACGAGTCTTAGAAGACTGTAACCTAAAACACATGGGAGACCAGACTCCATATTTACATTACCAAAATACACTATTGAGAAAGTTTGTTGAGTAACTTGTGTAACTCGACTAACGAGGCCAGAAAACTATCCAAAAACTAACTATGGAAGTTGTAAGCTTCGTGTCATGTCTGCGGCGTCTAGTCAACATCCTTTAGTCTACCATTGTTCGCTCCCTGCATTGATCCTGACACATCGCCTACCATTCGAGGGGAATGGTAGTTGAGACTACCACAGTGAGATTTGATTACAAATCTCAGTAAGTTAACAGGAAACTCCTACACAGGTTAATTGTGAATGCATGGCAGTAAAAGCATAAATGCATAATTAAAATCGTAAGTAAGCATAACATAACTTGACATATAGCATGACATAACCTGAACAAAAACATGAACTGAACTTGACTTGACATGACATGAACTTGAACTTATAATATAACATGGGCTAGCAACATAACATGAACGTGAACTTGAAACATAACATGGACTTGAATCATTGCATGAACGTGAACATACATAACATAAACATGAACTTAAATTTAACATAAACCTGAGCATAACATGACATAAACGTGAACTTGAGACATAATGTAAACATGAACATAACATAACATGAACGTGAACTTGAACATAACATATACGTGAATATAACATGACATGAACGTGAACTTGAAACATAACATGAACATGAACATAACATGTACGTGAACATAACATAAGATAACATGAACTTGATCTGAAACTTAGTCTTATCTCATGGGGTCACCATGATTGCTTATTCTTAACTTCTTGACATAAACTTGGACTCTTGTTCAATTGACTTAATTAATAATGTGCCCATATGGGTGCTACACGGGTCCTCTTGAGCCGTGTGTCCCTACCGATTACCGCATCACAACACAGGTATCTACACTAGCCGTGAGTGTGTTAATACGTACTTCACAGTTGTTGTGGCCCCAAGTATTCTACGTGTCACAATTGCTGTGTCTCACGTAGTTTATGCTCCACAGTTGTTGTGGCCCCATGAATTGTTTGTGCCACACTTGCTGTGAACACACATAAAATAAAATATGGCTCCATCGGCGTTAGTGCCCGGCGCGCTTCGGTGACCAGCTAGTTAGGCCCCATTCGTAACCTGTTGACTTTACTTCATTAACTCAGGAAATTTCACACCTATTTAGACACTCCAGTGTGAACAAAGGAGTTCCACTAGGATATTACCCCATCCTAGCACTTAGGGTCGTGATTGACATGAATAGCTTAGCATGAACGTGATCTGAAACTTGACTTAACATAAATATGATTTGACTTCTTTACTTAACATGACAAACTTGCAATGGTGAATATTACATGATATGACATATATGTAACATATGGCATACTTAACATGGCATACTTATAACATATAGCAATACGTGACAGAATAGATTGTATAACAGATAAATATTCGTGAAAGAATAAATCACGCATAATAGATAAACATGTAATGACGTGGCATGGCATGGCATATATGATAACATACATACATAAATTGTAGTTCCCTTACCCATCATACATACACAATAGACTGATAGTAAGTTAGAAGCTAACTTACCTCGATTGTCGCATTCTGTGAGAAAAAAGCACGAAACACGAGGAACTGTAAGAGGGTTTTCTAAAAGTTAGAAATTTAATTACTAACAATTAGAAACATGAAAACAAGCTAACTTAGAGTAAAATGACCATTTTACCCTCTACATATGGGAAAATAACCATTTTACCCCTAACTTAAGGATTTCACATCCTAACTCCTAAACTTTTCAAAATGTACATTCCTCATACAAATTTTGTCCTAAACTCAAAAATCAACTTAGAAAAATTTAAAACAAAACACAACTATGGAAAACACACTATGGCCGAAACATCCATAGGCCATTTCTCTTGATTTTTGTTGCAATTCCTTCCAACTTCAAAACTCATGCTTAAACCAAAATTTTGCAACAAAGATCTTCCTATTCTAAGTTTACAACCATACTTAAAATGTGATGACCTGTTTTTACATGTATTTTCACTGAAGGAATAATTTAATTTAATTAAATTTATAGTGCTTTTATTTTAAATTATCGGATTTTAATTGGATTTTATTGGCTGTTGAATTTAAATTGCTGTTTAATTGATTTTAGCTCATTTTTGGTTTTAAAAATTTTAACAGTTGGTTTTTGCTAGTTATTCATTTTATTTTAGCTTAACGATGTGTTTAAAATATTTTTTTTGGTGTTTATTTATTTATTTGACGTAGTGTTTAATTTATTTTAGTCGTTTTATGTTTTTATATCGTTTTCGGCGGATCAGTTTCTGGATCCCGGAAGTGAAGTTTGGACTTCATTTCTTTTTCCCTTCTTTTCTTTTTCTCCTTTTTCTTTTTCCTTCTTTTCCTTTTCTTTTCTTCTTTTCCTTCTTTCTTGTGACGCCCCCAAATTCCGCTTGGGATTGAACGGACATTTGAAGCGTCGAGACATGCAACACAAGGTTACCTGCCCCCGTTCATGACATATAAGATGCAATGTTCCTAACATGCATCTAGCATTATGCAATATTCGCAGCGGATAATATTTTTTCTTTAGCAATACTATGCACCAAACTAAAAATATCCCAAATACTTGAAACATATTTCATACATAAAGGCATACTAAAAAGCCGTGATCACCACACTAGTCTAAAATGGTTGTGATCAAAAGAATACTTGAGATACAACTCCAAAAGTATAAGTATTAACCTAAGTTAAATACTATACCATCATCAACATCGCACCGTGGTCTAGTCGTACGTATTCAGTTGGTCAGATTTCAATTCTCCTTTGGGTCCTGTAACAAGATCTACCATTCGGGGGGAATGGTAGTTGGGACTACCAAAGTGAGATTTGATTACAAATCTCAGTAATTTAACATAAAACTCACACACAGGTTAAAAATGCATGCATGGCAGTAAACTTCCCCTCCCTCCGGTGCACAACCCCTCCGAAGATCTCCCCCAACCGGCCGGCCGTTTGGCCGGAAAAGTGCATCTAAGCCACACGGTGTGTCACCGTTTCCGGCGCCGTCGCACCACCTCCGGCCACCATCTTTTCACCACTTCTTCCCCTACCTCTTGCCGACCTAACCCACCCATTTCTGGCCTAGATCGGCCACCGGAGCAGCTCCCACGAGCTCAACTCCGATTTGCTCGTTTTTCGCTTCTACCGGCGTTTTTGCCGCCACCCACGGCCAAAACTCACTTCCACTAGCTTCATAAACATCCCTAGACCATTTCCTATCAATTTGGTGTCTTGGTTTGTCCCCGGTCAAAAGTGGGTATTTTGCGACCCACGGGAACAGTGCATTTGCACTGTTACGTTGCTTTCGCATCGCCGTTTGCTTCGCGCCGAACCTTCTAAAAATCCTATATAGATCTGTAAGTATTTTCCAAATTCTAATTTTAGATTTAAATGTATTTTTCTCTTTCAATAATTTATTTGGTTGGTTTGCTGATTCCGGACTGAGTCCGAGGAGTTCGGGGGTCGGATGGATGGAGGACGGAGTTGCTTGAATTGTTGTTCTATGGTTGGTTGTATTTGTCGAGCATTGAAATTTGCATTTACATGGTGCATGCACGTGTATTTTATTTTAATTGAGAAACTCCTGTTTTATTGGCGTAAATGGATTTTCGGATGCGTGCGTATCACGAGCCCAAGCCGGGATGGGTTATTATCTTGGTGGAGCTCCTCTGGTCACTTGGGAGTGGATAATACTGAGTGACATCCCCTGGGTTGTCGCTGGGCGATGACCGGATCACACGATACGATAACGCTGTCGTGTCGACTCCGTGGTCCTTAGAGTGGCGGGGACTAGAGGATGGCCTGGCCAGGTACGCGCGAGGCGGAGGCGCGAGTCTGGGCATCACTCGTGTAGGTGTCACACGCGTGGACGTTACCTGCGGTGTGGCACAGAGCCAGAGTGTGCGGATGATCCCTAGGGGAGATCATGGTGCATGCATAATCGGTTGGTTTTTATGGTTTTCGGATACGGGCCATTTTCTGGGAAAATGGCGAAGGGCTTGTGATCCATTTTCTGGGAAAATGGTGGTTTGGGCCATTATCTGGGATAATGGCGAGGCTTGGTTTTAAATAGTATGTGTGGGCCGTTATCGGGGATAACGGCGAGGTTTGTTTAAAGGATATGTTTTTGAGCCAAATGGGTTTTTGGCGTGCGTGGAAAAAATATGGTTTGTGAGTTTTGTGCTGTGGCATTTATTCATGCATATTGTTTGAGTTTAATATGCTTTTATCTAGTGGTGTTTGGATTTTACTTACCTGCGGCACCATTTTTGGTACCGTAGATTTTGGTGCAGAGTTCGAGGAGGAGGAGGAGGTTGAGCCCGAGGATGCGGCTCCGCCGGAGATCTGAGTTGGAGTTCATGCTTTGTATTTGGTTTTGAAACAATATTTATGTCTTGTAATATTTTATTATGTACCTTTGAACCGCTTTGTATTTTATTTAAGAAAAAAAATTATGGTACTTAATTTTATGACTTTGCTATCCGCTGCGTATTTCCTTGTGCACACGTGCCGCTTGCACACACTTAACACTCGTCGATAGGATGGTGACCCGGGTTGTCACCATCCGGACGTCTCGAATTCCCCGTGTTGGTACGTGGGGATTTGGGAGCGTCACATAAAACATCCATTTAGAAAAAGCTAATAATCAACACCAAACTTTTTGTAAAAAGATCCAAACACTTAATCACACGTTTTGACCCAAAATCAAAACATCTCCAAGAATTCCAAAAATCAAATCTTACTTCTAACATATTCATAACATAATTATAAGATCAAACATGCTTTAAATCATCAAACTAAAGTCACCAAATTCACAAAATAACACTTGGAGTTTTTGGTTTTACACTTAGTCCGAAAACAGAAATTGTTTCCTCAACTAGTTTTGATAAATCTCTTGATCAATAGCTTAAGAAGGTGAGGTCTTCGAAATAAATCATCACAAGGTTTGAGAATGTGTCTTAAATAGGATCCAACCATGAAACTTAAAATCACATGGCTAAAAATCAATAAAACATGGATCTAATCCAGAAAGGTCAAATCTTAGACCTAACCGAAATCCTCTTGTATAGAAAAATCATATCTTTGAAACTAATACTAAATATCTTCAAAATAACATCCTAACATGAAACTAAGAGACTTAGGATCATCATATAAAAATATCAAAGCTTTAGAGTAAGATCAAACGTCAAAATATTCAAACTTTCTCCAAATAAAAACTATTTTGCCACTTCCAGTTTTCAAGTTTCTAGATCTAAGCAAATCTATCATCAAAAGTTTTAGACATGCAACAAAACCACAATGAAAACTCTTAAAAACATGCTAACAACACTCCATAAAATTTTCGGACCAAGATATATCCATTAGCTTGGTCAAAAACTCCAAAACATAACATACTCTCTAGATTCACGCCCAGAATGACCTTTCCATGGTTAAAAAAACTTTTGACAGACCAAATAGCAATGTAATGATACGAATAATATATCTATGGAAACTATACTCAAAGAGGAAAAATTTTTATTAAGGATTAATCATGTGAAAATATATAAAAAGGGTCAAAAATCTCCACGCAAAAAGCCACAGAAATCTGCCCGAGAGAGCTCTTTTGGGTTTCTCTCTAAGAACGGGGTGAAGAAGTTATTAATGTGAAAGAAGTGTTGCTTGCACGAATATAGACTTCTGGAGGGAGAAGATATGGGCTTGAAAGACTCTTGATTGGAAGTAGCTATGTGACATAAAGTGGAGAATAGTGAAGGGAGAGGACAACCTGTAGAAGCTGTGAGGTATCGAGTTTGATGGGGTGATTTCTCCATCTCATCAAGGAACTATTGGGTGTAGCCAAGGGCAGTGGATAGTCTACCATGTGGGGGAGGAAAATTCTCCAAGAAGCCTTGCCAATGTGGCTAAATTCGTGGGCCTTGGTGGGCCTCAACCAAGTGGGCTTCAATTTGAGGTTTAAAGGGGGTTTAGTTAGGGTTTGAGATGCTATCAAGTTCAAATCCAATTTTTCTTGGTCTAATCAAATTTTCAAGGTTTAAAAGTTTGGATAATGATGTCATAACAAGAATTTGAGAAATTAATAGCATATGGAAGTGATTTAATCAAGTGATTAAACACAATGCTAGAAATTGGATCAAAAAGGGTTTGAAGGCCGACTTTAGGGTTTGGGGAAACCGTTTAGGGTTTCGGTTTCAACAAAGTTTTTGGGATTTCAATTGGATTCCAACCATTTAGGGTTTCACTAGGGTTGAAACCCTCTTTGGTCTCGCTCAAATGGTTGATCAGATGAAAAGGGTTTTGCTTAGGTGGTATGATCTCACACCTTAATTACCTTAACAAATCCATCTAATTGTTCCTCTTTGTGCCAAGTATCTAATACTATTCACTATGTGTGGCTAAGATCTTGCCAAGTGTCCAAATAAAACTTCTCTAACCTAATTTGGACATTCCACACTGTGATTTTGAAAACACTGCACTTAGTACGCTTATCGAGTTTACTATTCACTTCAAAAAAAAGCGTAAGAAACTTAGTACTAAAAAAATTCTAAATATTCATATTAACCTACAGTAAAAACCATTTATCAAAACCCACCCGATCAAACTCGATACCTCACAGCTTCTGCAGGCTGTCGTCTCCCTTCACTATTCTCCACTTTATGTCACATATCTACCTCCAATCAATGGTCATTCAGGTCCATATATTCCCTCTACAGAAGTCTTGAGTCGGGTAAGTCACACTTAATTCCCTTTCATCACTTCTTCACCCCGTTGTTAGAGAGAAACCCAAAAGAGCTCTCTCGGGCAAATTTTTGGGTCTTTTTGCGTGGAGCTTTTCCACCATTTTTAAGTATTTTCACACGATAAATACTTCATAAAAGTTGTTCCTCTTTGAGTATTGTTTCCGTAGATATATAATTCGTATCATTACATGGTCATTGGTTAGTCAAAAGTATTTTTAACCATGGAAAGGTCATTCTGGGCATGAATCTGGAGAGTATGTTATGTTTTGGAGTTTTTGACCAAGCTAATGGACATATCTTGGTCTGAAAATTTTATGGAGTGTTTTTAGCATGTTTTCAAGAGTTTTCATTGAGGTTTTGTTGCCTGACTAAAGCTTTTGATGGTAGATTTTCTTAGATCTAGAAACTTGAAAACTGAAAGTGGCAAAACAGTTTTTATTTGGAGAAAGTTTTAATATTTCGTGGTTTGATCTTACTCTAATGGCTTTGATATTTTTATATGATGATCCTAAGTCTCTTATTTTCATGTTAGGATGTTATTTTGGAGATATTTAGCATTAGTTTCAATGAAATGATTTTTCTATGCAAGAGAATTTCGGTTAGGCCTAAGATTTGATGTTTTTGTGTTAGATCCATATTTTATTGATTTTTAGCCATGTGATTTTAAGTTTGATGGTTGGATATTCTTTAGGACATATTTTTAAACCATGTGATGCTTTATTTTGAAGATCTCACAATCTTAAGCCATGTAGAGGGTAAAATAGTCATTTTCCCACATGTAGAGGGTAAAATGGTTGTTTTACTCTAAGTTAGCTTGTTTTCATGTTTCTAATTGTTAGTAATTAATTTTTTAACTTTTAGAATACCCTCTTACAGTTCCTCGTGTTTTGTGATTTATTCTCGTAGAACGCAATGATCGAGGTAAGTTAGCTTCTAACTTACTATCAGTTTACTGTGTATATATGATGGGTAAGGGAACTACAATTTATGTATGTATGTTATCATATATGCCATGCCATGCCATGCCACATCATTTCATGTTTATCTTTTATGCATGATTTATTCTGTCACCAATATTTATCTGTTACACAATCTATTCTGTCACGTATTGCTATATGTTATAAGTATTCCATGTTAAGTATGCCATATGTTACATGTATGTCATATCATGTATTATTAACCATTGTAAGTATGTCATGTTAAGTAAAAAAGTCAAATCAAGTTTATGTTAAGTCAAGTTTCAGATCACGTTTATGTTAAGTTATTCATGTCAATCACGACCTTAAGTGCTATGATGGGGTAATATCCTAGTAGAACTCCTTTGTTCACACCATAATTAGCTAGTCACCGGAGCGCGCCAGGCACTAAAGACGATGGAGCCATATTTTATTTTTACGAGTGTTCACAGCAAGTGTGGCACAAACAATTCAAGGGGCCACAACAACTGTGGAGTATACACTACGTGAGACACAACAATTATGACACGTAAAATACGTGGACCCACAACAATTGTGGAGTACGTATTAACGCACTCACAGCTGGTGTAGATACCTGTGTTGTGATGCGGTAATCGGCAGGGACACATGGCTCAAGGGGACCCGTGTAGCACCCATATGGTTACGTTATTAATTAAGTCAATTGAACAAGTGCTCAAGTTTATGTCAAGAAATTAAGAATAAGCAATCATGGTTAACCCCATGAGATAAGAATAAGTTCCAGATCAAGTTTATGTTATATTATGTTTATGTTCACGTTAAGTTTCAAGTTCATGTTCATATCATGTTATGTTCACGTTTATGTTATGTTCAAGCTCACGTTCATGTTATATTATGTTCATATTTATGTTATGTTTCAAGTTCACGTACATGTTATGTTCAAGTTCACGTTCATATTATATTATATTCATGTTTACATTATGTCTCAAGTTCACGTTTATGTCATGTTATGCTAAGGTTTATGTTAAATTCAAGTTCATGTTTATGTTATGTATGTTCACATGCATGCTATGATTCAAGTCCATGTTATGTTTCAAGTTCACATTCATGTTTTGTTGCTAGACCATGTTATATTATAAGTTCAAGTTCATGTCATGTCAAGTCAAGTTCAGTTCAGGTTATGTCAGTTATGCCATGTTATATGTCAAGTTAAGCTATGCTTATTTCCGACTTTAATTATGCATTTATGCTTTTACTGTCATGCATGCATCTTTAACCTGTGTGGGAGTTTCCTGTTAACATACTGAGATTTGTAATCAAATCTCACCGTGGTAGTCCCAACTACCATTCCCCCCGAATGGTAGGCGATGTGTCAGGATCAGAGCAGGGAGCGGACATTGGTAGACTGAAGGAGGTTGACTAGACGCCGCAGACACGACGTGGAGCTTACAACTTCTATAGTTAGTTCTTGGATAGTATTTTGGCCTCATTTATCGAGTTACACGAGTTACTCAACGAGCTTTCTCAATAGTTTATTTTGGTAATGTAAATATGGAGTCTGGTCTCCCATGTTTTTGAGGTTACAATCTTCTAAGACCCGTACTGTAATCATGGATATTTATTTTGTCAAGTATGCATGGATTATGCTTTAATTAATTGGGATGTTATAAGTTTGGTTCATAGTATTGCTCAAGAAAAAAAAAAGTATCCGCTGCAAATATTGCATAATGCTAGATGCATGTTAGAAACATTGCATCTTCTATGTCATGAACGGGGGCTGGTAACCATGTGTTGCATGTCCCGATGCTTCTAATGTCGGTTCGATTCCAAGCGGAATCTAGGGGCGTCACAGTAACTGCTATGCTAGTAAGGGAAAAAGGAAATGTATAAAAGCCTGTGTACTACACTAGTTGAGCTGTGAGAGGTACTTAGACACACTACTCGCGAATAAAGCTACTGGTGTTTGCTCTGGTTATGGAAACAATTGAATTAAGGCCTTATTCCCATTGAAGAAGTCCCGGTATCTTCCAGATACAAAGGGCAGTCTTGTGAACTAGTTGAGGTAGTTCAGCGAATTTGATCTTGATTATTGATTAAGCTGAGTTATTGCATATTTTAATACATTTGGAACCAATATATTTTAATTCTTTTATTACTTTATCATTGGTTTTATATGGAAAAATGAGCAAGATGAATAGATCTAAGTTATGATTTAAATTGATTAATAGAATGAATTTATGCTTAATTTTACCAACTGTTGATTACTGTGGAGTCTGGTCCACATCGCTCGAGCGGAGGCATTGGCCGCTCGAGCAAAATTCAGACAGATTCAAACGCTCGACTATCGCTCGACAGTGAGCTCGAGCAGAGGCATTTGGCCGCTCGAGCGAAGTCAGGCAGAGTTGAATGCTCGATGTTCGCTCGACATTCTGCTTGAGCGAACATCGTATTTTACAGATCTAGGGTTTATTCCACCGTTAGGGTATATATATGGAATTTTACATCTTATGGTCGACTTTTGGTCTGGAAAACACTGTTTGATTACAAGCAACACCGAGAATTTATTTTCCTTGGTATTTTTCACTCAGATCGGTAGAGGGGAATTCTCACGAGCAATCATTCACGTGGTGACACGTAAAATTCTTCCAGAGCACTCACTCACACTGCAGCAGATTGAAGAGCTCCTTGAGGGGTCCAATTGCTACTGTAGCCTAGCCTCCTCCACCGCTTCAAATTTTCATCTCCATTCAATTGGCTTGATCTTTTCATTCCCTACTTGTTATTTAATTTCAATTTTAAGTTTGTGGAATATTTTTGAGATTTTTGGCTTAGAAGTGTGAACAATTTATTTGTTATTTATTTATTTCATGTTATTTATTTTTCTCACTTCGTTAAGCTTTCAATTAATAGTGATTACAATTGCTATGGATTAATTTTGAAAATTTGTGATTTGAATACAAGTATGAACCCTAGAATCTTGATTTTGGGGCTTTTCAATTTTCAGTGCATATTTTGTCAATTACTTTCTAGTCTAGTTTAATTCTTATTTTAGTTTTTTTAATCTCTTAGTTTAATCTCTTAGTGTTTTACATGTTAGTTTGACACTCAAAAATCTAAATGTATGAATCTAGTCCATGACTAGTATCCTCTTCCATCCATTGCACATACCATCATCTTATTTTCTCTTTGTGAAGATTTTCACCATTTTCAACGAGTTTGAGGTTAAGTAGCTTTCCCTGAGGAGACGATCTAGGAATTTATTCCTAATTATTACACGACATCCTCCTGCACTTGAGATAGCCTTTGTGCTACTCATTTTTTAGTGGGTCAATTATTAACCAAGGATTGTGGTGAAAGGCCAGGTTCTTGTAGACTTTACTGTTGTGTCTAGCAACTTCCTTGAAGAACCACTTAGCGTGCTGGAAGGAAAACTTTGGTAGGTATATGTCGATGGCTCTTCATGCCATAATGGTAGGGGATCTAGTAACCGAACAAGGCGAGGAGATATACTACTTTATGAAGTTGGCATTCGATGTTGTTGCCCAGATGACTAACCCAAGAGAGGGAAATTTGAGTTTTTAAAAAAATTACAAATTATAAATCCAATACACAATATAAAATGTGAACAAAATACTAAGTAGTACTAAATATAGAGAGCAAGGGTAAAAGAGATGCAAAATCAGTATTGTAATGAGCTTCAGCTTGACTGCCTATGTCCTTGTTATAAGCTACCTCTTGATAATTCTCAAATTCACTTTTCAATGTCCTTTAGGTAACTATAGAAACATATTAAAACTTTGAGTGGTGCTGTTTCTAAGAATTCATGAAGAACACCTTCTCCACTTACAATCACCTTATAGATTGTGATTCAGCTATTCCTTGTGTTGAACTCCTACTACCCTCACAAGAGTTACATACACCCATTTAATGTTTATACAAGAGTGAATAATGGTAGGTTATTAGAGTAGACTTCTCAATGAACTAATGTTAATTGAACTTGTCTTATGGCTTAATGCTAGAAAAAAAGAGTTTGATAGCTTTTGATGAATTAATTGAAAACTTGTGGTTGCTGTGTATTTTATAGATCTAAAATAAACTATTTATAGACATATGAGAATTCCTTTTCAAGTTTAAAAAGATTCAAATGTCAAAAAGGAGCATAATTCATTTTTCAAAAATTTCAAACCAAAGTTTTTCCTTTTGTACTTGTCAAAGACAACATCATTCAATTTTTAAAATTTTCAAACAAAAACTTTGACCGTTTTGCATATGTAAAAAACAACATCAATCATTTTTCAAATTTTCAACATATCACGCACATGTGAAAAATAACAATAAATCATTTTTCAAATTTTAAATTTTCAATCATATTATGTACATATGAAAAATGACAATGAATCACCTTTCATTTTTAAAACTTTCAAACATGTCACGCACATGTGAACAATGAAAATTGATGTTTCATGAGAAAAGATTCTTTTTTAGGCTTAAAACTTTTTCAAATTTTTAAAAGGAAGTACAAAAATAATCAGGGTTTCATTTGTAAGTTTGTCTCATTTCTTGCTCATGTTTGATTTTTTAATGTCCCTAACTCCATTTTGTTGACAAATTGAGACTCATTTATGCTTGAACTCATTTGTTATCATTAAAATGCTAGAGACGTTGGGTATTTCGATATCTAGCAAATACCAAAGGAAGAGAATTGGGCAGTGTAACAACCTACCATAAATTCAATGGATGAGTTTATATAGACCTTAGAGTGTCGTGATATCATGTAAAGATTTCACCAATCTAGCAGCTCCTTCGGTTTTAGTTTGTTAACATAGTCTATTTCCTACCCGCTATTATGACAAAAGTGACTTTTTAATTATTTGGGGGTGCATAGGAGTACGACATTGAGAAACAGTTTGCACCATTAGTTGCAAATGAATATTTAGGATTTTACAGTGCGATAATATGTTTTTCATTTTATGGATGAAAAGTTCTTGAAAATTCCTTTTGATTTATTCAGGGCACTTAGGAGTAAAATTTTAGTAAATGAATTGTACCACTAGGTTCATTTAATTATTTAGGATTTTATAGTACAATGTTTATTTTTGCTTTTTTTTGAGTGAATAGTAACACTCAAGATAGCGCCAGGTGGCATCCATTTCAGTTGATGGTGAAATCACTGTGTGAATTGTCCAAAATCAATCTTGAGGAGTTTTAAGGCCACTTGGAAAGATTCTAGCCACAATTGGTGAATAGTATAGGACATTTGACACTAAAAGAAACCATGAGATGAACATGTGAATGAAATGAAGGAAAATCAAGATCATGTCACCTAAGCCAACCACTATTCCATCCAATCCTACACTTTGTGGCCAACCAAAAAAGGGTTTCAACTATAGTAAAACCCTGAACCATTGAGTCCAATTGAAACCCCAAAACCATTGTGGAAGCCCCAAACCCTATTTTGGTCAATTTAGCTTAAGTAATTAATCACTTTCACATGTTATTAATGGCTTAAGTTCATGTCATTGTACCATATTTTATACTTTTACATCTTGGTAATTTCTTTTTGCCAAGAAAAATTAGATTTGGGCTTGTTAGAAATTGAAACCCTAAACAAACCCTTTTTATACCCTAGAGTGAGGCCCATTAGATTAAGGCCAATTTAGGTCCATCAAAATGCAGCAACAAGCCAAAGCTTCTTAATGTCCTATGGTTGCTTGATTGAGCTATAATATTGTGATTACTTCGCACTTAAATTAGAGTCAATCACACTTTTCCTACTAGTAATTGAATGAGTTGAATTTCAATAATTCAATTCTAACTCAGTTGATAACAGCCTAATTTTATGATCTTAATCCCTAATTTATTACATGAAATTGAGGAAGTTAATTGTTGTGCATATATGCAGGTGGCCATGAGGAAATTTCAAGTTAATTCACTCCATTTTCAATCTCACTTTTTGGATTTGACGGAAGAGGCATGTAGCCCCTGCATCTTCATCATTTCGGAATGCACCTCAGGGAAGCCACGTGGGCCCAAATTCACCTCACTTTTGGTCATGAAAATAAGGGAATTACGGAAAAAGGCATATGTTTTGGAAAGAAAGGAGTTTATAGATTCATGGATTTTACAGAGGGAACTCCAAACCAAACGTACAGGTCCAACCATGCGAAAAGACCCAACAATGCCCCTGTTTTCAACAATTCCCTGTGTTAAAACACAACACTTAACACAGTACAATTCCTTGTCTTCAATGGGGACCACCTTTGGACAGATGAAGGAAACACATGAAGTTGATTCTTTTAACTCTACAAGCTGTTGTTGGGCAACAGGCTTCAATGGGAACAATGGGACCAATTCTATGTGCTTGACACAACTTGTGAACCTTTGGCTTGTCTTCAAAGTGGACCCTGCATGCAAATTTTGACTCTTCAACTCAATATCATACCCCTACTACTCACCACACCGAAACTAAATAAAGGAATTCACGCATAGAAGCATCACATGATGTGGAAAGCACTTCACGGAAAAAGCAAAAGCTCTACGCCAAACGAAAAAGCCCTTGCATCAAATCACTGATGGAAATTAAATGAAGCTATCACGCCCAAACCAAATTCACTTCGACGAAAAGCACCATACGAAAAGCACACTTACGGAAAGTTGGACATTGGGAGGCGAGAGCAAGGAAAGGGACGCTGAACAAAAGATCAAAACACGCTAGAGTTTTTCTATAGCTGTTTTGATCCCATGTTGACTAACATGCGGAAGGCAAATTTTTGAGCTTGGGCTTCTGGACTAACCAAAAAAGAAAGGAGCTGGTTTTTATGAGACAAACGCTGGCTTGGGAATGAAATGAGAGGGGCAAAATTGTTTTTACAAAAAAAAAGACTTGTGGGAGCTTTGGCTTCTGGAGATAGGAGAGAGTTTTACTTTTTTGGGTGGACGTTTGACACTAAAAAGAAAAGTATTGCAGCTGAAACAGAGAGGCTGGAAAAAAAAAAAACACTGGGAAGCACCAGAAGAGAGGGAGAAGAACGGACACTTGCTAGAGGGTTGTAGACTGTTTTTCAGCCAACTCCCAAGTTCCACCATTTCTCACGTTAAATCACAACAGTTTGCTCTTCATAAATTCTAGCTGTGTTGTTTCATTTTCATTGCATTTATATTTAAGCTTTTCTCATTCAGTTTCCCTTAAGTTCAGTCTTGTATTTTCGGTAGTTACCAATGTTTGAATTTATTTTTGGTGGCTTTAAATCTCTCTTCTAGTAGCAGTTTAATTTTCATTTCTGTTAGTATTTCTAGTGGTGACTTGTGTTGGATTTATTTTCATGCTTTGTTGGATTTGTTCATTTAAGTTGGACTATTTTGGGTTATAGTTTTGCTTAATTTCCGTTGGTTGCTTGGTGTCACTTCTGCATTGGATTATATTCAATTGTGTCGAATGATTCTAAGTAGTGTAATTTTTTCTGGGTTAGATTGAACTCTATGGAATGGAAAATAGTGGCTTTTTTATTTGCATACATGGTGTTTGATGAAATGTCCCTTAGAATGTAAGCTTCATGAACTTCCTTTTATTGCTTGGAAACATTGGATTAGATGACACTGATGAATGTGGTTTAACTTCTTAAGCAAGGATAATTATAATTTAATCAATGCACATTCACGAATCCACTTAATGTATGAAAGTGATTGAAGTGGCATCAAGGTGCATTAGAGCAAAAATTCTTAAATGCTAGCTAAATATTTCCTATTCCCTAATCGTGTTTGACACATTTTTCTCCTTATTTTTCTTGCATATCTTTAAGCATTCACTCACCATCTTATACAAAAGGAAACAAGGCATTTTTAACAATGTCAAAAAAGAATCAATTCTCATTGTGAATATCATTGTAGATAGCCTTAGTCAATAATTTTCTTTTATTTTCGATAGTAAATGAAATTGAATAACAAACTAATCGTTCCTTGAGGAAATGACTTAGGGACTTTCCTATTACTACTTGGCAACTCTTATACTTGGGAGTAATTCTTAAAACACTTTTTAAGGTGAGTCACTACCAATGTTAGCCCAAGTAGTAGTTGATAGGAGGCCAAACTGCCACCCCAAAACTCTTCTCACAAGGGTTGTCTTGCCCACGAATTTGCCCTTAGTTTTGGCTGACAAAAGCTCCATCAAAGGGCCATCCTCAACTCCTCCATCTGCCCTCTAATCCTATATAACTTTTCCATGGCTTTACCTTCCCCTTTTGGACACTTTCCTTTCACTTTCTCGGAGAGAACTCAAGTTAGAGTTTCTGCCAGTGTTTTTGGCCAAGTTTGCTCAATATTTTCTAAGCTTTTGTAAGTATATTCTCACAAACCTTCCTTCATATTAATTGTTCTACTTTGAGTTTAGTTTCCAATGATATATGTTTTGTGATTTTACATGGTGCATGGCTAGTGAATAATGAGTTATGACACACAAAAGTCATACTGGGCGATAATTTGGATGATGTTGTGAAATCTTGATGTTTTGGTGAAGCTTTTGTTAAAGTTAGGTTTGTCTATTGGTATGATGAAATGCTAACAATTTTTTATACATTTTATGAGTTGATCCAAATTATGTTAAAATTTTTATTTAAGAGTCATATATTTTTGCTTTGGAGATGAAACTAGACCACACAAAACAGCTTCTGTTTCGAGGTTATGATGATAGTTGGTTCTTGAAACCAAAACCATTAATTACGAAATTCTTATATGTTGTTCTTAAGACTTCTAACTTAGGTGTAAAGAGTCTTTTTTTGAAGAGAGTTGGATTAAATAATTTTTGGAGGAATGCTTTGCATGCAAAAGTTCAGTTATGGTTCAATATTGAAGCTCACAAATTTTGCTTGGTGTTTTTAGAAATGTTTGCCATATGATTTTAGGTTTGATGATAGGCTCCTATTTATGACTTGAGTATGAAATATATAGCTTTATTTATTGAAGGTTTTAGATTTAGTGTTTGATCTAAGTCAAGAACATGTCTTATTCGGTTTACTCTTAGTGAGCATGCCGTTTGATTTGATGAGGATTTTGTGATTTTGATCATTTTTCAAGCATCATTATCAATTAGAATTGGTTTCTAAACATGGTAAGAGTAAGTTTATGGACTTTTGGAGTCCTTGGAGTTTATTGGAATGGTAATAGACCAACTGCATCAAAGAGTTGTTCTATTTGTTTAATGTTTGGTGTTTTGGCACTTCTCTTGACATAAGGAATTTAGATTTTTGTGATATGATTATTTTGATGCCTTGGTATGATTTTATAGCCCAGGATATGTTTTTTTACATTGCATAAATCGGTTTGAGTATATGGTTTGAAGTCATAAAGATTTGCAACAAAAATCAAGACTTTTTAACCTTTACGTGTTTCAGCCAAGGCATAGTTTATATGGTTATGTATCGCTTTAAATTTTTTCTTATTATATATTTGGATTTAAGGAAAAATTAAATGAAGAACGTAAATTTTGGTAGAATTAGGAGTTTGTATGTGAAACCCTTAATATAGGGACAAAATGGTCATTTCTCACAAGTAGAGGGGGTAAACTGGCAATTTTTTCAAAGTCGGTGAATTTGGTATTTATAAGTGTTTAAAGGGATACTCTAACCCTTATAATTATCTCATATGAGTCCACACTATTTCACCCCTTTTTACGTATGTCACGCTACAGTCACAGTAAGTTGGTCTCTAACTTACTTTCTGATGTATATACATATGTGCGATGATAAACAATAACTACCATATTGTTGTCATTCATGCTTATTATAAATGTCCTCGTATACCATGCCATGTTAAATATTTCAATTACATGCTTATCCGGTACATGCTATGTCATCTGTCACATGTTCATTGTTACTTGTTTGGTCACGAAAAATAGTATTTTAAAGTCAGTTGAGTCTTTTATTTTTGTCATGACCCCAAGTATTAGGATGTGGTAGTATCTTAATGGAATTCCATTATCTAAGCTGGAGTGTTTAAACTGTTGTGGAACTTCCAGGGTTGACAAGGTAAAGATAAAAAACTTTGAATGGTACCTAAATAATTGATTTATAGAACGAAGTCAGACACAAACACTGGTGGTGCCAACTATAGTTTTATTCTAGTATATTAACATTCTCACAACTGGTACAAATACCTATGATGTGATGTTGATATTAATGTACTCACAGAGGGTACAGATACTTGTGATGTGATATCTTGACATACTCACAACTAGTGCAAATACCTATGATGTGATGTACTACCAGTAAGAGCACATGGCTCAAAAGGACCCATTTAGGATCCACATTTCATTTTTAATTAACCAATTTATTGTTGAACAAGATTCGAAGTTCATGTTTCATTCAAGTCAGTTCATGTCAATTCATGTTAATTCAATTTACGTTAGTTCAATTCAATTCAGTTTAGTTGATGTCAATTTTCAGTCAATGTCAAGTTTTCACTTATGTTAGCACATGTCATGATATTTGTTAAGTTATGCCATGCATGTTCAATCTTCTTGGTGCCAAGTGTCCTAAATTATTCATCAAGTATGGCTAAGATCTTACTAAGTGTCTAAATAAAACTTTTTAAGACTAATTTGGACATTCCATACTATGATCTAAAAAGACTGGACTGTGTGCCACATGGCACTAAGACATAAGTTACTATTCACTCTGAAAATGATAAAAATAACTTTGTACCATAAAATCCCAAATAATCCTACGAAACTAGGAGTGCACTTCGTTTCATGAATTTCAACTCCTAAGTGCCTCAAATAAATCAAAATGCATTTTTGAACAATCGTTGTACAGAAAACAAAAATTGTTTTATTGTGCAATCAAATCTTAAATTTTCATCTGAGACTAATAGCTTAGACCGTTTCTCATTATTGCAATCCTAAGTACCTCAAATAAATAAAATCACATTTCTTACACCCAAGTGGGTAAGAAACTGACTATGCTAACAGATCAAAACCAAAGCGCTCAATTCGTAAAACCTTTCCGAGGTTTTCACGATGTTCCTAAAGCCTAAAACAATTCATCCACTGAATTTTTTGCGGGCTGTTACAACGATTATGTCATGTTTATATATTACGCATCATTATTACGTCATACCACTAGTCTCATGTACAAGACACATCATGCCAAGTTATGTCATCTGTCATTTCATTTCATGCCATGTCATGTCACGAGTTTGGAGTTTGTCACGAAAAATAGTATTTTCAAGTCAGTTGATTCTTTATATTTATTACGACCCCAAGTTCTAGGATCGGGGTGATAAAGTGTAAAAACTGCATAATTAAGTTGCTAAAGTGACTAAATTGTTTAATCAAAAAAACAAATTGAACACTTAATTATGCAGTAAAATCTTGCTGGGAGTCGGCGTAAAAGCTCTCTCTCTCTCTCGCTTTAAATTCTTTTTTTTTTCTTGTTTTGAGTTTTCACGTTTTGGCTGGGAGATCTTTGGCTGCTAGCCTGGTTTTTTTTCCTTGCTTTACTTTAAGTTTACGTTTTTTGTTTAGGAGTTTTTGGGTTTTAGTAGGCTAGATTTAATTTTCTTTTTCCCTGGGTTTACAGACTGGGTGTAGACGGAAACTCTCTCTCACTCTCGTTTTGATTTTATTTTTCGTGTCTTGTTCATCTTTCATTTGATCAGTCGGTTTCATTTTAATTTTATTTTGCTGGTTCCTTTTTCAGAACTTAGGAGCCGCTAGCTATTTTTATTCTTTTGCATTTATTTTCATATAGCAACTTGAAATGTTAGGGTTCATCATTTTTGGACATTTTGCTAATTAAGAAATGATAGGCTAGATTTTTAGCTTGTGATTCAATGAGTAACTCATGACTGTTTTGGGTTGGATTTTCTTCAAGGTTATGGAATTTTGAATGATTAGCTTGATAGATTGTATTTCATTTTGCCTATGGGAAGGATTAAAGTTCTATGTTCTTGAACTTGATCAATCGTAGACATAAAGACACGATTGATGCTTGAACTTGTAACAAGATTTTGATGGCTTTCTTTTACTTTTACACTTGTTATAAAATTTGTTAAGCACCTTGATTATACTGAAAAGTGTGTGTATTGTTTAATTTACCGATCATAATCTCTTGGAATGAGAAAATGGTTGAGAGAAGATGAAATTAGAGGTAAATCCAACTTCAAATTAGAAATGAGCGAAAATTGCATCCCAAGTGTTTGTTTTATTGCTTCTTACAAGTTTAATTCAACTTTTACACATTTTCCTTAAATCTCTTGGTTCTTGGTAATTTTAGAAACATAGATTCACATTTATTTTCATCTCTCGTAGTCAACATATTTGTTACACAAAATTTTCACAAACGCTTTGATAACCCTTTGTCCCTATGGAATACAATCATGGGCTTATCCTTGATACAACTTGACACTTCTACACTTGGAAGCACATTTGAGACTGAGTCAAGGGGCAATATCATAGTGGAACTCTATTGTTCATGCTAGAGTGCTTAAATTGGTGTGAAATTTCCTAAGTTGACAAATTACCTTCAACAGGCTTTGAGTGGGGCCTAAGTAACTTGTCTCCAGAGCGAAGTTAGGCACCAATGCTGATTGTGCCAACCTCAATTTGCATTCATGATGCAAGCCACAATTCACATTCATGTCACGGGATTGCATACATTACATACTTGCAAAGAGCGTAGATACCTACTATGTGATGCATATAATAACATACTCACAATGGGTATAGATACCTGCGATGTGATGTAGTATCAACAAGGGCACATGGCTTAAAAGGACTTCTGTAGCAACTACAGTTCATGTTTAATCAAGCAGTTATTATGGGAACAACATCCCAAGTTTATGTTCTATTTCAAGATTATTTCAGTTTCAATTCACGTCATGTTATTTCAAGTTCAGTTTAGTTTTAGTTCACGTCATATTATTTCAAATTCAATTCAGTTTCAAGTCATGCATATTTATTTCACGTTCAATTCATATCAGTTATCATTCATGTCAGTTGCAGTCCATGTGAGTTCAGGTGATGTCAACTCATGTCATGTTAATTGCCAAGTCATGTCACGTTCACACATGTTCATGTTAGCATTCATGTTTTTACTGTCCTGTATGCATCGGCACACTGCTACTTAAAAGTTTTTGTTAACTTGCTGAGATTTGTAATTAAATCTCACTTGGTAGTGCCACGACCATTCCCCTTGGCATGATAGATCATGTGCCAGGAACATGAGACATGACAAAGAGAGGGTCAATTGGAGAGGTCGATTAGGTGGCAATGCAATGACATGGAGCTAGTGCTTTGATGCTCTATTTTATCAATAGTATTTTGGCTTCCTTGATCGAGTTGCGCTAGCTACTCAATGGACTAGCCTAGTAGTTATATCAATATTTGCATGTACTTGAGGAGCGTTGTCTCCAGTACTTATGATGGTACAAATCTTTTGACATACACTTTAACTTTTGAAACATTTGTGTGAAATATGTTTGGATATTTGAGATATATCTTATCTAGTACATAGTATTGCTCAAAGAAAAAAGAAATATCAGCTGAAAATATTGCATATTATTAGATGTATGTTAGGTGCATTGCATCTTTATTTATCATGAACAGTGGTAGGTAGTCTTGTGTTACATGTCCTGACACTTGAGAGTCCGTCAAATCGCAAGAAAAATCTAGGGGCGTCACACATAACCCTTGTTTATGACAGTTAACATGCAATAATCCCAAATAAATAATTCAAAACTAGTAAAAGTTCGAGCAATTTAATATGGTACCAAAACAAAATACTATTAACCCCAAAAGTAATTATTTTAACCATCCATACAAAATAGGGTCTTAATCTTTGACACTTTCATTAAAATCCTTAAAACATTGTTTTCATTGTTATTTTAACATAGCTATAGTCTAGAAATCCATCTTTTCACCATTTTTTGGATGTTCGTCACACTTATGCTTACCCATCGCTATCCTCAAGTCATGTCACAACTTCTACCATCCTATGGGGAATGGTAGTGGAAACTATCACAGTGAGATTTTGAGAAATCTTAGTAAGTTACACCAAAAGCATACACAGAGATAAGATAAGCATGTATAAGGTAAACAATAAACATAAATGCATGAGCTTGCAATTTATTTCTCTTCGAGTGGACACAGGGAGTTATCAATTTTTTTGCAACTTTATTTATGCTAAGTGTAACATGTATGATTGGAAAAGCTTTTGGGAGGATCTTAGCTCTCATCTCATGGGTTCAGAGCCTTGTCTTTTTGCTGGTGATTATAATATTGTTCATAGTAATTCGAAGATAAGGGGAGGATGCCCATGTCCCAGAGCTGCAATGGAAGACTTCAATAATTGGATTCAACATAGTGGTTTGGTTGAGAAGAAATCACAAGGTATCACTTTCTCTTGGTGTAATGTTTAGTCGGGGCTTGCATGCTCTTGGGCCAAATTAGATCGGGTTTTCATGGATGTTTCTTTACTTCCCTTGTTCTGAATTTTGTCTGCTCTTACCTTTCGCGCACCACGTCAAATCATTCTCCTTTGTTTATTGAACTTAAGATGGACCCTTTCTCTTATGGACCTTCGCCATTTCGCTTTCAACAAATGTGGGTGGAACACCCGAAATTTTTGGAGTGTGTCTGGAATTTGTGGTCTGACGATGTTACAAGTAGGGATCTCATGAAACTGGCGGCAAAATTAAAAAAAACAAAGGTCGCATTGTGTGAATGGAATAAGCAGGTGTTTGTTAGTACCATTACAAACATCAATTTTCTTGAGAACCAAATTGAGGGGCTGGAACACAGACTGCAACAAGCCTGGGATGAAGAGACGGTAAGGGAGCTTATTTTTTCTTCTGTGTAATTGGACTCTTGGAGATAATGGGAAGACACTAGATTGGTCCAAATGTCTAAATTAAAATGGCAAGTGGAAGGTGATCGTAATACAAAATTTTTTCATGCTTGTCTTGCTAATAAAAGGTGCAAATGTGTTATGGAAATGCGCTCTTCAAATAGGGTTGTTTTTTATTCGCTGGAGAGTATTCATCAAGTGGCTATGGATTTTTTTTCCAACTTTCTGCATGGGGATCTGACTAAAGCATTACCAGATTTGTCAAATATCATTGATCTAGTCATCTCGGATTCTGATAATATTAGACTGTGCTCGGTTCCTACTATGGATGAAATGTTTTCAGCTTAATCTTCTATTCCATCTAATAGCTCCCCCGGGGCCTGATGGGTTTGGGTCGGGTTTTTCCAAAAGCAGTTGGTAGGTGGTGAAAGAGGACATCTTAGAAGCCATATTTGAGCTCTTTAGCTCTAAGCAACTTCCTAGATTTTTTACATCTTCTTTTCTGGTCTTAATTTTGAAGGTTGATATGTAATGCCCGTCCTTATGGTGGGTCCTTCTCATATCGATTTTGATAAAAATCGACGGGAATTACTATTCATTTTTCTTTTCTTTTCCATTCATGCCAGGATACAAAAGACTTCCATGCTATAAATAAAATCCATTTTTCTTTATTAAAAGACTTAGCAGAAAACGTTAACTTTCATAATTTTAGTTTTCATATAAAAACATCTTGCCTAGGCCTTCGTGCTCTTCCCCCTTTTGGCTGTGCCCGTCTTGTCCTGTCATGCTCATCTTGTGCCTGGGAGGGCACACATAAAACTAAAATGAGTCGATGACTCGTAAGCATTACTTCATACAGTCAAAATATAATGACTTAGATTTTCAGTCATGCATTCATCATTCCATATATACATAGCGTACTTAGCATGCATACGCCTTTCTTTTTGTTTTAAAACGTTGCGAGGTGGGGTTTTTCTTTATAAACGTGCTTTCTTATTTAAAACAGTTCCCCACGCATCCCTGCCTTCATTTCTTAAAGAATGTCTTCATGCATTCGTTCTTTTTACATACATACATCCATGCATACATGCATTCATTCGTTCATCTTTCCTTACTTACGTTCGTTCATGCATTCCGTTCATCCATACATACATGCATTTGTTTCATAACATGCATCCGTTCTTTCTTTTCACTTTCATAGGCCATTGCACACTGTTACGCCTCGTGTGCTGGGGTTAGCGGTCTTTTGGACCTGATTCCGCCCTTGGCCACGGGTTTGGGAATCCATTCCGTCAGGGTGCAACACTAGGTGCACTACCAGTACTACTTACCCGGCATTGCAATCTGCCCCTTTACAGTCCATTCATTTGGTACCATTCCTTTTCAGTCCATGTGGCCGTTACGTATCTTCATACATCATCCATTCAGTCCAGTCCATTCATTGCTTTACAGTCCTTTCCTTTCCTTTCCTTTACAGTCCATTCTTTCATTTCAGTCCTTACGTTTCTTATGTTTCTTAATATTCTTACGTTTCTTCAGTTCTTACGCTTCATAAGAGTTTTAATTAAGAAAATGGTTTTCTCTCTTTTGTTTTGTAAAAGTCCTTTTAAAAGAGGTCTCTTCAAGAGAAAATGGTTTTCTTTCTTTTCTTTGAAGAAGAGACTGTTTAAAAGAGTCTGAAAAGAATCATTTTGGGAAAGAGAGTTATTTTAGGAAAAATCTTGTTTTCTTTTCTTTCTTTCCGTTACAGTTTTAGACCTTGCGTTCCTTAACAGTTCTTACATCTTTTAAGGCTTCATTCCGTTTCATTTTCATGAACATACATACAATACGTACTACATATAGCATCCATTCACATGCATACATGTACATACTTTGGGTGCGTAAAGAGGGGCTGCCAAGGAAGGCCGATACTTACTTATAGTTGAAAACTTACGTTTCATTTTTTTTTCATCTTCTTTTTAGATAAAAGCTTTCGTCTTTTTCTTCTTTTCTATACATAAAAACTCTAGAAGAGTATGAATGTAATACTTACCTGGACTTCATGCCAAACTCATTCCATGAGTCCATTCATGTGCGTGTCAGATGGCAACCTACACGCATACACATAACCTTACGTCATCATCTATCTAATGCATTAGGAACTATTCTAAAAATAGAACTACGCCTCACTTGGAACACTCTTCGTCCATTCCTGAGCTCTCATGTGCCCTTGACTATACTAAAACCTTCTGGGTCTTATTCCTTAAAGCGAACCCTTGTGATTCACCTTAGGGTTAAGACACTAAGACTTCAATCTCGTTCTTCTAATTCCACAATCTGACGCATGATTCCGACCGACAGAGTCATGCGTCCCAACCTTAGATTACTCACCCGTTACTATCTTCACGTATCCTAACCCATACTACATCCTTATTCCCATCCATTCCTGCTACATGAAGTCTGCCAATTCTCTGGCTAAAATACCATGTAACCATGATCAGAATAGATTACCCATTACATATGGTAAACCTGTCCAATACACGTGTCTCGTCAGAGACACTTGTATCTTACTCCCCTTTTATCACCTAAGAACAACTTATAGCTCCACTGAACACCCGCTTGTATAAACAAGCTCCATACTCCAATACCAACTTGCTCAGACCCGGTTGATAGGATTCTTCCTACTTCCCGACTCTGTACAAGTTCATCCCAAGACATGATAGGAGAGGACTGCATCCACAAATGCACCTCTATCTCGTCACGCAACTCAAGACTAAGCTCGGGTCACGTCACGAATACCCATCATGCTTCCGCTGCACGCTTTGATACTTCTCCATCACTTCCTTATACTCTTAGCCACAAGTCAATCTCAAGGCAATACCCGTTACCTTGAACTACAGGCCACATCACTACTGCTTTGGGACACTGTTACACAGTTCCCGCCACTTGACAAGAGGACTGCATCCACAAATGCGCCTCTGTCACATTATGCAGCTCAAGACAGATTCTCGAGTTACAATACGGGGCCCATCGTGCTTCTACTGCACTCTCTGATAACTTTTCACCACTTCCATATACTCTTAGCCATAGTCAACCACAAGGTGACACCCGTCACCCCGAACTACAGGCCATATCACCAATGTTTCAGGACTTTGTCACACAGTTTCCCGACGTTACACCATACACTCCACACTTCTCTGCTACATCATCCAACTCTTCTTGACACGCCATTCGGTGTATCATGACCTAGAATAGAGCACACTCACGTGAACTCTCTTCCATCTACACTACAACACACATCGCTACGATACACGTCTCACAGTGCGTCACTACGCGACACGGAGTACGTGCCACGCGTACTCCTTTCGCTACAACACTCATCATCACAATGCACATCACACGATGCATCTCCATACAACACGAAGTACACTCCATGCATACTCCCTTCCTTCTACGCCACACATCACTACAGCGCACGTCGCACGGCGCGTCGCTGCATTACACAGAATATGCTACACGCGTACTCTCTTCGCACTACATGCCGTATCACAACTACAGCATCCATCTCACGCCCATACTTCACAGCACAGTCCACAATACTACACAATCAAGCCCAACACTTCACAACTACACTTCACTTCATAACTACGCAGCGAACTCCACAAATACTAACCACACAGTCCACAAACCAACCAACTAACTACTTTAAACGTAAATAACTAGGGATAGAGGCTTATATCAACGACGGGATAACCCGTGCATTGCTCGCTGCTCGTCACGAACATGCGTCGGAGGAACGTACGTAGCGGTAACACCGCGTACGGTGGCTGTGCACCACATAAAGTGGTAGTTTGAGCTTGAGAATAGCTAGGCGTGGCCTTGGAAGGCTCACGGTGGCCTCGTGGTGGTCAAAGGTGGCAGAGCACGGCGGCATCATGCCGTGAACAGTAAATCTGAAAATGGTGGGAGTTGCTTGAGGTGGAGGAAGGCCATAGAACTTCATGCAAGCTAGGGAAAGGTAGATGAACATGTGGTGGAGCTGTGGTGGCTAGGTGGTGGCCATACGGCGGCTCACGGCGGCGGATCGACCGTTTGAAGCTAGTTTCGGCCTCAGAGAGTGAGAGCTACACATAGCTCCGTTGGCCATGAAATTTCTTGGGAAAGTTCATGGTGATGAGAGGAACAAGGTGGTGGTGGTGAAACACCATGGGTGGCCGTGTACGGTGGTGCAACTGAATCTAAGGCCATGGAGACCCATCAGAGAAATAGTGAGAGTGAGGGAGAAAGAAGGACATGGGGAGGAAGCCCATGACATAGTGAATCCGTTGGTGGTGCTTAGTGGCCGTTTCAACCGTGTATGGTGGTCCAAAGAGGAGGAAATGGCCATAAGACCCATTTGCTTAGAGGGAGAAGGAGAGAGAATGGGTTGCCGATTTAACTCACCACCGGTGAGGTTGTGGTCGCCGGTGATGAAGGGTCATGCCGATGTGGGAGGTGGGGCACGGCGGCTGGAGGTGGCGCCAGTTGGGTTGTGCAAACCGAACGGTAAGGAGGAGGAACAACATGCACGTCGGGCATGGAGAAGAAAGAGAGGAGAGAGAAGAAGAAAAGGAAGAAAGGAAAAACTGAAGGGAAAAGGGTAGGGGCCTGGGTATTTAAGCTCAATCCTATCCTTCGGGATCCTCAAACGATCCAACGATGAGTTTAAATACTGATTTGAAAACGCGTAAGTGTTTTATTTTAAATAAAACACTAGGAGGAATTAAGGTAGAATATTAATTTATAAACTAAAGTTTATAAAATAATATTTCTTCATCATTATCTAAAATGATAAAGCATCATTAATTACTCAAAGAGAATAAAACACTTAAATAAAAACTGAGAGGAATTAAGATAGATTATTATTTTATAAACTAAGGTTTATAAAATAATATTTTTCATCATTGTTTAAAATGATAAAGAATCGTTAATCACTCAAAGAGGATAAAACCATTTAATTTAAATAAGAGCTTTCAACGTAAAGTTAAACCTCTTAATATTGTAAAACAACTAAAATATTTAATTTAAGTAATTATCCACAATTATAATATTTTCAGAGTTCATTAAAATATTATAATTGTGCTACTTTAAAAGCAAGCTTATCTGATAATACTGGAAATATCTCCTATAGATATTTCCATGATATTTAACATATCTGTAAGCTTTAAAATATCTATCTTACTTTAAAATCCGCTGGATAACTTTCGGAACACGCCATCGAGGTACAGTACTAAGGATAAGGCTCAGCATGCAGATCGAAGCTCGGCACGTAGACCGAAACTCGACACGTGGAACGGGGCTCGGCATGTTGACCGAAGTTAGACACGTAGATCGAGGCTCATACGTAAAGAAGTAGAAAGAAGGAGCGGATATCACATGATATGCCTTCGGGTTTTGATAAGTTTCGTCCTATCAGCCTCTGTTCGGGTTTTATAAAATCTGCTCCAAAATTATTATTAATCGATTGACAGGTCTACTTTCATGTATGATCTCGTGGGGAAAGGGCACATTATTCTGGGCAGAAGTATTTTTGAAAACATTAGCCTTACTCAAGAAATGGTCCACTCCATCAATAAGAAGGCCCATGGTGGAAATATTATGCTTAAAGTGGATATGGCTAAGGCTTACGATAGAGTGGATTGGAATTTCCTTCTGAAAGTTCTTCTTTGTTTTGGCTTCTCTCCATAGTTTTGTGATATTATCAGAGCCTATATCTCGACTCCTTGGTACTCTGTTTTAAAGGTTTCTTCAAAGGAGGCCGTGGCTTGCGTCAAGGCATCCCCTCTCTCCCTATATATTTATTTTTCTTCAAGAAGTCCTCTCTTGATTGATCAAGCAAAGCATGGAGGCAAAACAATTTGGTCAATTTTCTCAGGCTCGAGGTACGCCTATTATTTCTCATCTTATGTACGTTGATGATGCGGTTATTTTTACTAATGGCAGTTCACAAGCCATTAGGGAGCTCTTAGCGGTGTTTAACAAGTATGAAAGTTGGTCTCGTCAATGCATTAATCATTCTAAATCTGCCAGTTTTTGTTCTCATAAAATTCCCCTGGCTCGAAAGAGATCTTTATTACAAAAGACAGGTTTCTCGGAAGGCCTTTTCCCTTTTAAGTATTTTGGGGAGTAATGTGATAATTTTTTTGTGAGTATTTGATGGGTGAAAATAGTCATTTTTAAATGAGTAATGCTATATACAGTCGTAGAATGCACAAACGTCGTGCAGTTATTTTGAAAAAGAGTGAGGTCTATTGTTAAAAAATTAATTTTTTTTTTTCATGTGGGTTCAGTATTTATTCACTTGTTTCAAAATAATTGTGCGGCACTTGCACACTCACGATTGCAAGTATCATTTTTCTTTTTAAATAGAAACCCAAAGCTTTCAAATCTTTGCAAAATTTTGTTTGTCAACAACATCAAGCGATTTTAATCTCCTTCCACACTAAGTTGATAGAGCTAGGTCTCAAGGCTTTGCAACACTTGTCGGGACCCAAACGGCTCCAATTATTCAGCTCTCTACAGTTTCTTTTAACGCATTATTTTCATTAGCCCATTGCTTACTACGGTTTCTTTTCAATGATGCCGAAAGGGGGAGCAATTTTAGACTAGAACATTAACACGTTCTTTCCAATGCTTTATTTTAAAATAACATTATTTGAATTGTTAAGCTTATTAAATATGCTTGGAATTATGTTTAGTTATTTCTTGAAAAATTAACGCACATTCTCAGGGGGAGCTTAAGTATTACTACAGGCCTCAGAGTTCTATTAAGTATCTGTCATCATTAAAGATGGGGAGATTGTTGAACCTGAGATTTCAAGTTTCATATAATTATATATCTACAAATAGATTTTGATGATAACAAATGAATTCAAGTATAAAGAAGTTTCAAGCTCAAGTTGCCTACACAATGGAGCCAAGCACATCAACGAACCAAGCATGGGCAAGAAAGGGAACAAGCTCACAAATAAAACTCTTGAAAGATGATTGATTGTCATTTTTTACATGTGCATGGCATGATTAAAATTTTGCATTTTGAAAATTTGAAAAAAAATGATTGATTGTCATCTTTCACATGTGCATATTTTGTTTGAAAATTTTCAAAAGTAGTTGATACACTTTTTGACATATGCAAAAGGTAGAAGATTTTGTTTGAAAAATTTTAAAAGTGAATAATGCTCATTTTGCCATATGCAAAAAGTAAAAAATTAGGTTTAAAAATTTTGAAAAGTGATGTTGTCTTTAACAATTGCAAAAATGAGAAGCTTTTATTTAAAAATTTTGAAAAGTGAGTGGTGCTCTTTTTTGACATGTGAAGCTTTTGAAATTTAAAAATGAAGTCTCATATGCCTATAAATAGCTCAATTGAAATATTCAAATTCACAATAAGAGCATACACACATTGTGACGCCCCCAAATCCCCACGCAGGGACACGGGAAAATTGAGACGTCCGGATGGTGACAACACGGGTCACCATCCTCTCGACGAGTGCCAAGTGTGTGTAAGCAACAAATGTGCATGAAGAAACACGCAGCGAATAGTAAAGTCATATAATTAAGTATCAAAATTTTTTCTTAGTTTAATACAAAGCTGTTCAAATCATATATAACAAAATATTACAAACTACAAATATAGTTTCAAAGCCAACTACAAAGCATAGACTCCAACTCAGTACTCCGGCAGAGCTGCATCCTCGGGCTCAGCCTCCTCCTCTTCCTCGAACTCTGCACCAAAATCTACGGTACCAAAAATGGTACCGTAGGTAAGTAAAATCCAAACACCACTAGACAAAAACATAATATAATTCAAACAATATGCATGAAAGAATGCAACGCACATGTTCCATAAAAGCCACATTTTTCCACAAGCGCCAAAAGTCCCATTTGGCCCAAAAACATTTTCCTTAAACATATCCTCGCCATTATCCCAGATAATAGCCTAAAAACTAGTCTCACCATTTTTCCAGAAAATGGCCCATTAACCAAACCATCAGAGCACTGTAGGCGGGAATCGCAGGCGGGACTCTACCACCATCCCTGCTCACCACCATCCCTACGCGTGCACCGTAGGCGGGAATCACAGGCGGGACTCTACCACCATCCCTGCTTACCACCATCCCTACGCCGGGTGCACCGTAGGCGGGAATCACAGGCGGGACTCTACCACCATCCCTGCTCACCACCATCCCTACGCGTGCACCGTAGGCGGGAATCACAGGCAGGACTCTACCACCATCCCTACGCCGCGTGCACCGTAGGCGGGAATCGCAGGTGAGACTCTACCACCATCCCTGCTCAACACCATCCCTACGCGTGCATTGTAGACGGGAATCACATGCGGGACTCTACCACTGTGATGACCCGCTTTTATGTGTATTTTCACTGAAGGGATATTTTAATTTAATTATATATTTTATAGTACTTTTATTTTAAATTATCGAGTTTTAAATAGATTTTATTGGTTGTTGAATTTAAATTGTGATTTAATTTATTTTGGCTTGTTTTTGGTTTTAAAAATTTAAATAATTGGTTTTTACTAGTTATTTATTTTATTTTAGCTTATTGAAGTGTTTAAAATATTTTTAGTGGTGTTTATTTATTTATTTGATGTAGTGTTAATTTATTTTAATCGTTTTATGTTTTTTATACCGTTTTCGGCTGATCAGTCTTTGGACTTCCGACGTGAGGAATGGACCTCATTAATTTCCTTCATCTTTTTCTTTTTTTTCTTTTCTTTTCCTCTTCTTTTTCTTTTTTCTCTTTTTTCTTTTTTCCCTTTTTTCTCCTCTCTCCCGCTCGGACTCTCTCTCCCCGCGTCTCTCTTTCTCTCTCTCTCCTCACCCACGCCGGAAAGCCTTCCCGCCCAGGCCCGCCGTTCGCCGGCGTCGTGCCCGACGCCACCCCTGCCGGTCGACTCCCCTCCGGCCGGTGATCATCCCCTCCGACTCCCAGCCCCAACCGGCCGGCCGTTTGGCCGGAAAAAGCCCAACAAGCCGCACGGCTTGAGGCCCGATCCGCCGCCGTCGCTCCACCTCCGGCCACCACCTCTTCACCACTTCTTCCCCTACTCCTTGCCGACCTAACCCACCCATCCCCGGCCTCAAACGGTCACCGGAGCGGCTCCCACGAGCTCAACTCCGATTTGCCCTTTTTCCGCCCCTACCGGCGTTTTCGCCGCCACCCACGGCCAAAACTCACTTCCACTAGCTTCATAAACATCTCTAGACCATTCCCTATCAATTTGGTGTCTTGGTTTGTCCCCGGTCAAAAGTGGGTATTTTGCGACCCACGGGAACAGTGCATTTGCACTGTTACGTTGCTTTCGCATCGCCGTTCGCTTCGCGCCGAACCTTCTAAAAATCCTATATAGCGCTGTAAGTATTTTCCAAACGCTACTTTTAGATTTAAATGTATTTTACTCTTTCAATAAATTATTTGGTTGGTTCGCTGATTCCGGACTGAGTCCGAGGAGTTCGGGGGTCGGATGGATGGAGGACGGAGTTGCTTGATTTGTTGTGCTATGGTTGAATTTATTTGTCGAGCATTGAAATTGGCATTTACATGATGCATGCACTTGTATTTTATTTTATTGGAAAAATCATGTTTTATTGGCGTAAATGATTTTTGGGAGTGTGCGTATCACGAGCCCAAGCCGGGATGGGTTATTATCTCGGTGGAGCTCCTCTGGTCACTCGGGAGTGGATAATACTGAGTGACATCCCCTGGGTTGTCGCCGGGCGACGACCGGATCGCACGATACGGTAACGCTGTCGTGTCGACTCCGTGGTCCTTTTAGTGGCGGGGACTAGAGGATGGCCTGGCCAGGTACGCGCGAGTTGGAGGCGCGAGTCTGGGCATCGCTCGTGTAGGTGTCACACGCGTAGACGTTACCTGCGGTGTGGCACAGAGCCAGAGTGTGCGGATGATCCCTAGGGGAGATCATGGTGCATGCATAATTGGTTGGTTTTCATGGTTTTCGGATATGGGCCATTTTCTGGGAAAATGGCGATGGTCTTGTGATCCATTTTCGGGGAAAATGGTGGTTTGGGCCATTATCTGGGATAATGGCGAGGCTTGGTTTTAAAGGTTATGTTTTTAAGCCAGTTGGGTTTTTGGCGTGCGTGGAAAATATGATTTATGAGTTTTGGAGCATTGACATTCATTCATACTTGTTGTTTGAGTTTAATATGCTTTTATCTAGTGGTGTTTGGATTTTACTTACCTGCGGCACCATTTTTGGTACCGTAGATTTTGATGCAGCGTTCGAGGAGGAGGAGGAGGCTGAGCCCGAGGATACGGCTCCGCCGGAGTTCTGATTTGAAGTTATGCTTTGTACTTAGTTTTAAAACAATATTTATATCATGTAATATTTTATTATGTGCCTTTGAACCGTTTGTATTTTATTTAAAAAAAAAATTCTGGTACTTAGTATTTGACTTTGCTATCCGCTGCGTATCTTCTTGTGCACATTTGTCGCTTGCACACACTTGGCACTCTTCGATAGGGTGGTGACCCGTGATGTCACCATCCGGGCGCCTCGAATTCCCCGTTTTCCGTACGTGGGGATTTTGGGGGCGCCACAGGTGGTATCAGAGCGGTTTGGCTCTGGGTAAAACCACATGTCCCATAGGAGAGGTACCAGAATGTTTTTTTTTAGTTGTGTTTTAAAATTTATTTTAAGTAATATTGCTTTTTGACGTGGTTTAGTTGTTTTGAATTTATTTGAGCTTGTTTGGTTGTTTTATTTAATTAGTTATGTTATTGCTGCTGATTTGTTTTTGTTTTCTTGTTATGTGGATTGGTTTTGGTTTGGTTTTATGTTATTGGTTTTATTTTTTTTTTTTAAAAGGGGGTCAAAGGTTGTGGTGGCAGGTAAAATGGTGAGACCGAGGAAATCTACACAAGGGCCACGGGATGATACACAGAGAGATGACTCCATTGCCCAAGCTATACGGCAAATGACAGAATTTATGCAGCAAAATTTTAGGCCTCAGCAAGGAGTGCCTAGCCCACAACCTGGAGGTCCTTGGCCGCAACAAGGAGGACCTTGGCAGCAAGGAGGGGCTTGGCAACAAGGAGGGCCTTGGCAACAAGGAGGGCCATGGCTGCTACCAGGAGGGTCCAGTGGAGGAGTGCAAGCGGGGTGCACGTATGAGCGCTTTCTGGCGCATAGGACTCCCCACTTCACTGGAGACGAGGATCCACTACAAGCTGGAAAGTGGATCAAGGACTTGGAGAGGACTTTTGAGGTATGTGGTTGCACCGAGGCGCAACAAGTTCTCTACGCCAGCTATCTGTTACAAGGCACTGCTTTTGATTGGTGGGATACCAAAAGAATAATGCTGGAGTCAGAATTGGGGTCTTTTGCCGCGGTGACTTGGCAGCGCTTCAAGAAGGAATTTAATAACCGCTTCTTTCCCGCTTCTGTAAGGCGGCAAAAAGCAAGAGAGTTCTCACACTTGGTCCAAGGGAGCATGACCGTGGAACAGTACTCCCGAAGGTTTGTAGAACTTGGGAAATTTGCTCCCCACCTCATCGCCACAGAGGAGATGCAAGCTGAGCGTTTCCAGGAGGGTCTACGCCCCGATATACGCCGGTTGGTAGTCAGCCACCGGATATCCACCTTTCAGGATTTAGTGGATGTGGCCACCCTCGTGGAGCGGGAGAATAATTTGAGTATGGGTTCCCCTCCGGGACATAAAAGGCGAAGTTTTACTGGAGAAGGAAGTAGCTCTGGATCGCCTCAGAAAATTGTTCAGCGGTCTGGAACTCGACCACAAGCTGCCTCAGGAGTGCGTATAGGAGGTCGGATGCCCGTTTGCATGAGGTGTAATAGAGCTCATACGGGTGAGTGCACTTTGGGTGGAGCTCGATGCTATAATTGTGGCCAGCAGGGACACTTTGCCCGTGAGTGTCCTAATACAGTTCAAGGAAGCCGTGGAGGTCGACGTGGTGGAAGAGCTAATCAGAGACAAGTAGCACAGGCTCGAGTGTATGCTCTTACCCCTGGAGAGGTGGATGATGAGGCACCAGCGACCCACGATGCTGGAGTGATTACAGGTATGGTTCTAAATTAACTAATTTTTGGATTTGATGTTTGGTGTGGTTTGATGTTTGTTTGTTTCGGATTTTGTGGGTGTATGTGTTTGGTTCAGGAAGAGTTCGGTTATATGACTTTTATGCTTGCACATTGTTTGATTCGGGTGCATCTCAATCATTTGTGTCTTCTACGTTCGCTCGGATATGTAATTTGGTTACGGGACCCCTACCAGGATCGTTAGTGGTGAGTCTTCCGAATGGTGAAATGGTTTGTTGTTCTAAAGTTGCGTTGGGTTGTCCCTTGGATTTTGGTGGTAGGACCCTTGATGCCGACTTGGTGGTGTTCAAGTTGTTGGGATTTGATATTATTCTCGGCATGGATTGGTTATATCGGTATTGTGCAAGTATAAATTGCAGAAGTCGGGTAATCAGTTTTCAACTCCCAGATGGTGGTTGTTTAGAGTTTATGGGAAGTAAATTAAAAGAGAAGCCGATGGTTATATCGGCAATTCAAGCGAAGAAAGATATTGCTTGTGGGGCGGATGCCTTTTTGGTTCAAGTGGCGTCTACGCCAATTGGGAACAAGTCCTTGGCAGATTTTCCAGTGGTAGGAGAATTTCCCGATGTGTTCGTAGATGATTTGCCGGGGTTACCTCCAGTCCGCGAGTTGGAGTTCGCTATCGATCTAGAACCCGGGGCGGCTCCTGTGCATAAAGCCCCTTACCGTATGGCACCAGCCGAGTTGAAAGAGTTGAAAGCCCAGTTGCAAGAGTTGGTCGACAAGGGGTTTATCCAGCCAAGTACTTCGCCATGGGGTGCACCAGTTTTATTTGTTAAAAAGAAAGATGGCACTCTTAGAATGTGTATTGATTATCGAGAGCTTAATAAAGTGACAATAAAGAATAAGTACCCTCTTCCAAGAATTGACGACTTATTTGATCAGCTTCAAGGAGCGGCTATCTTCTCGAAGATTGACTTGAGATCGGGATATTATCAGCTGCGAATAAGAGATAGAGATGTCCCCAAGACTGCTTTTAGATCAAGATATGGGCATTACGAGTTCAAAGTGATGCCTTTTGGGTTGGCTAACGCTCCTGCAGCTTTCATGGATCTGATGAACCGGGTTTTTCGACCTTATCTGGATTCTTTCGTAGTGGTTTTTATTGATGATATTTTAGTTTATTCCCAGAATGTTGACGAGCATGCTTATCACCTTCGCTTAGTGCTTGGGAAGTTACGAGAGCACCAGTTGTACGCGAAGCTTAGCAAATGTGAATTTTGGCTGGAAGAAGTCAGATTTCTCGGGCATGTAATTTCCCAGGACGGTGTGGCAGTTGATCCCAGTAAGGTGGAAGCTATTTTATCATGGCAGCGTCCATCGACTGTGCGCGAGATCCGAAGTTTCTTGGGACTTGCTGGATACTATAGAAGATTCGTGGAGGGATTTTCCCGATTATCCGGTCCTCTCACCGCTTTGACTAGAAAGAATGCAGAGTTTGTTTGGTCAGACAAGTGCGAGAGGAGTTTCCAAGAATTGAAGAACAGATTGACAACTGCGCCAGTTTTAGCACTTCCAAAACCGCTTGAGCCGTTTGTTGTTTTTAGTGATGCATCTAAATTTGGTTTGGGGTGTGTTCTCATGCAAGGAGGACGGGTCGTGGCTTATGCGTCTCGTCAACTGAAAGACCACGAGAAGAATTACCCGACACATGATTTGGAATTGGCCGCAATAGTGTTTGCCCTTAAGATTTGGCGACACTTTTTATATGGAGCAGTTTGCGAGATCTACACCGATCACAAGAGTCTGAAGCATTTATTTTCTCAGAAGAATCTCAACATGAGGCAAAGGAGATGGTTAGAGCTAATAAGCGACTATCAGTGCGAGATTAAATACCACCCAGGAAAAGCAAATGTAGTTGCAGATGCCTTGAGCCGGAAGTCACATTTAGAGGATGAAGCTGAATCTTCTGGAGTGGATTCTTTACTTTGCGGGTTGAGAAGGCTCCTTATTGGAAGTTCGCAGCAAGAGGAAGTGATATCTTCAATTCTTGATATTCGGGTAATTGATTTTGAAGAATTGAAGACTCTTCAGAGAAAAGATCCGAAGCTGTTGGACATTAGAAAAAGGGTCAGAAAATCTAGAGGGCCGTTGCACTACAGTTTGGATAAAGATGGGATTCTTCGATTCCGAGATCGTAGAGTAATTCCTAAGGACTCGGAATTTAAGGAGCGAATTATGACGGAGGCTCACGCGGCTCCCTATTCCGTTCATCCGGGTAGCACCAAAATGTATCGGGACTTAAGGAAAAATTATTGGTGGGAAGGAATGAAGAGGGATATTGCCTTGTATATTGAGAGATGTGGCACTTGCCGTCAAGTCAAGGCCGAGCATCAAAGACCAGCAGGTTTGCTCCAGCCTCTACCTGTTCCTGAATGGAAATGGGATGACGTCTCTATGGATTTTGTAGTGGGCTTACCGAGGACTCCCAGTGGAAAGAACTCAGTTTGGGTAATTGTTGATCGACTGACTAAGTGTGCTCATTTCTTACCGGTCAATAATGCGGATTCTCTGGGAAAATTGACCCGCTTGTATGTAAAGGAAATAGTGAGACTACATGGGATACCCAAGAGCATAGTGTCGGACAGAGATCCAAGGTTCACCTCCCATTTTTGGAAGAGTTTGCAGGCGGCTTTAGGTACTAAATTAAAGTTTAGTACTGCTTATCACCCCCAGACAGACGGCCAGTCAGAGCGCACGATTCAAACTCTTGAAGATATGTTGCGAGCGTGTGCTTTAGATTTTCAAGGAAGTTGGGAGAATCACGTGCCACTCATAGAATTCGCGTATAATAACAGCTTCCATGCATCCATCCAAATGGCTCCTTATGAAGCTCTGTATGGTAGAAAATGCAGATCACCCTTATGTTGGGATGAAGTCGGGGAGAAGAAAATAATTGGACCCGAGATAATACAGGATATGCAAAATCAGATTCAGATTATAAGAGATAACATGGCTGCAGCGCAAAGTCGTCAAAAGAGTTACGCGGATACCAGGAGGAGAGAATTGTCTTTCGAACAAGGCGATTGGGTTTATCTTAAGGTCTCTCCCATGAAAGGAGTTAAGCGTTTTGGGAAGAAGAGAAAGCTGGATCCAAGATATGTTGGACCTTTTCAGATTTTGGAGAAGGTAGGGTCCGTCGCTTACAGAGTTGCTTTGCCAGAATATTTTGGGGATATATACAATGTCTTCCATGTATCGTCTTTAAAGAAGAGTTTTGGACAACAAGAGCCACGTTTTGTCGACCCAGAGAATATTCAGTTGCAACCGGACCTTACTTATGAGGTTGTTCCATCGCAGATCATGGATTGGAAGGAGCAACAGTTAAGGTCTAAAACGATATATCTGGTTAAGGTGGCCTGGGGAGATCCGTTAGCTCAAGATTTCTCCTGGGAGCGAGTAGTGGACATGAGGGAGCAGTACCCCTACTTGTTCGAGTGATGACGGTACGTTTTTTTTAATCTTGGTTGCAGTCGGTTTTATGTGGAATTGTATGGCTTGTTTCAAGTTGGTGTTCGGACCTGCAAATTTCGAGGACGAAATTTGTTTTAAGGGGGGGAGGATGTGATGACCCGCTTTTATGTGTATTTTCACTGAAGGGATATTTTAATTTAATTAAATATTTTATAGTGCTTTTATTTTAAATTATCGAGTTTTAAATGGATTTTATTGGCTGTTGGATTTAAATTGTGATTTAATTTATTTTGGCTTGTTTTTGGTTTTAAAAATTTAAATAATTGGTTTTTACTAGTTATTTATTTTATTTTAGCTTATTGATGTGTTTAAAATATTTTATTGGTGTTTATTTATTTATTTGATGTAGTGTTAATTTATTTTAATCGTTTTATGTTTTTACCGTTTTCGGCTGATCAGTTTTTGGACTTCCGACGTGAGGACTGGACCTCATTAATTTCCTTCATCTTTTCTTTTCCTCTTCTTTTTCTTTTTTCCTTTTTTCTTTTTTCTTTTTCCTTTTTTTCCCTCTCCCGTTCGGCTCTCTCTCTCTCTCCCCGCGTCCCTCTCTTTCTCTCTCTCTCCTCACCCACGCCGGAAAGCCTTCCCGCCCAGGCCCGCCGTTCGCCGGCGTCGTGCCCGACGCCACCCCTGCCGGTCGACTCCCCTCCGGCCGGTGATCATCCCCTCCGACTCCCAGCCCCAACCGGCCGGCCGTTTGGCCGGAAAAAGCCCAACAAGCCGCACGGCTTGAGGCCCGATCCGCCGCCGTCGCTCCACCTCCGGCCACCACCTCTTCACCACTTCTTCCCCTACTCCTTGCCGACCTAACCCACCCATCCCCGGCCTCAAACGGTCACCGGAGCGGCTCCCACGAGCTCAACTCCGATTTGCCCTTTTTCCGCCCCTACCGGCGTTTTCGCCGCCACCCACGGCCAAAACTCACTTCCACTAGCTTCATAAACATCTCTAGACCATTCCCTATCAATTTGGTGTCTTGGTTTGTCCCCGGTCAAAAGTGGGTATTTTGCGACCCACGGGAACAGTGCATTTGCACTGTTACGTTGCTTTCGCATCGCCGTTCGCTTCGCGCCGAACCTTCTAAAAATCCTATATAGCGCTGTAAGTATTTTCCAAACGCTACTTTTAGATTTAAATGTATTTTACTCTTTCAATAAATTATTTGGTTGGTTCGCTGATTCCGGACTGAGTCCGAGGAGTTCGGGGGTCGGATGGATGGAGGACGGAGTTGCTTGATTTGTTGTGCTATGGTTGAATTTATTTGTCGAGCATTGAAATTGGCATTTACATGATGCATGCACTTGTATTTTATTTTATTGGAAAAATCATGTTTTATTGGCGTAAATGATTTTTGGGAGTGTGCGTATCACGAGCCCAAGCCGGGATGGGTTATTATCTCGGTGGAGCTCCTCTGGTCACTCGGGAGTGGATAATACTGAGTGACATCCCCTGGGTTGTCGCCGGGCGACGACCGGATCGCACGATACGGTAACGCTGTCGTGTCGACTCCGTGGTCCTTTTAGTGGCGGGGACTAGAGGATGGCCTGGCCAGGTACGCGCGAGTTGGAGGCGCGAGTCTGGGCATCACTCGTGTAGGTGTCACACGCGTAGACGTTACCTGCGGTGTGGCACAGAGCCAGAGTGTGCGGATGATCCCTAGGGGAGATCATGGTGCATGCATAATTGGTTGGTTTTCATGGTTTTCGGATATGGGCCATTTTCTGGGAAAATGGCGATGGTCTTGTGATCCATTTTCGGGGAAAATGGTGGTTTGGGCCATTATCTGGGATAATGGCGAGGCTTGGTTTTAAAGGTTATGTTTTTAAGCCAGTTGGGTTTTTGGCGTGCGTGGAAAATATGATTTATGAGTTTTGGAGCATTGACATTCATTCATACTTGTTGTTTGAGTTTAATATGCTTTTATCTAGTGGTGTTTGGGTTTTACTTACCTGCAGCACCATTTTTGGTACCGTAGATTTTGATGCAGCGTTCGAGGAGGAGGAGGAGGCTGAGCCCGAGGATACGGCTCCGCCGGAGTTCTGATTTGAAGTTATGCTTTGTATTTGGTTTTGAAACAATATTTATATCATGTAATATTTTATTCTGTACCTTTGAACCGTTTGTATTTTATTTAAGAAAAAATTCTGGTACTTAGTATTTGACTTTGCTATCCGCTGCGTAATCTTCTTGTGCACATTTGTCGCTTGCACACACTTGGCACTCGTTGTTAGGATGGCGACCCGTGATGTCACCATCCGAGCGCCTCGAATTCCCCGTATCCGTACGTGGGGATTTTGGGGGCGCCACAACCACTATCCCTGCCTACCACCATCCTTACGCCGCGTGCCTCTGAATCAAACCAATCAATCCAAATGTTCACGTATACCAATAAAACATATCTCGCTAGAAAACCCAGTTTTCAAGATTTAACACATGCATATGCGTGCACAATGCAATGCAAATAAAATCACACAAATTCACCAACATATCCAAAGCATCAATAACAACCAACAAACAACTCCTTCCTCAATCCATCCGATCCCCGAACTCCTCGGACTTAGTCCGGAATCAACCAACGAGCAGTCAAATAATTATTGTAAGAGCAAAATATATTTAAATCTAAAAGTAGAGTTTGGAAAAATACTTACAGCGCTATACGGTATTTTTCGAAAGCTCACGGCGTTGCAAACGGCGGAGAAAAAGCAACGTAACAGTGTATTTTACACTGTGGCCGTAGGTAATAAATTACCCACTTTCGAACGGGGACAAACCAAGACACGAAATTAATAGGGAATGGTCTTGAGATATTTATGAAGCTAAGGGAAACGAGTTTTGGCTGTGGGTGGCGGCGCACGGCGGCGGATCGGACACTTGAAGCTAATTTCGGCTTTGGAGAGTGAGGGAGAGTGAGGGCTATACACAACTCCGTTGGCCATGAAATTTCTTGGGGAAGGTCATGGTGATGAGAGGAATAAGATGGTGGTGGTGAAACACCATGGGTGGCTGTGTATGGCGGCATACGGTGGTGCAACTGAAACTCTAGCTATGGAGACCCATCGGAGAAAAAGAGAGAGTTAGGGGAAAAGAAAGACATGGGGAGGAAGCCCTTGATGTGGTGAATCCATTGGTGGTGCTTGATGGTTGATTTGGCCGTGTATGGTGGCTCAAAGAGGAGAAAAAGGCTTGAAGACCCATTTGTTTGGAGGAGAAAAGAGAGAGATTGGGTGGCCGGAGTAGCACACCACCGGCGCAGTAGAGCTTGCTGGTGAGGGAGGGACATGCCGGAGGTGGAGGTGGGTCATGGCGGCTGGAGGTGGTGCCGGCTGGGTGGGCTAAAGGAACAGACGGAGGGAGAGGGAGAGAGGTCGTTCGCGGGAAGGGAAGAAAGAAGAAGGAAAAAGAAGAAAAAAAGAAAAGAAGGAAAAGAAAAAGAAAAAAAGGAAAAAGGGAAAAAGAAAAAAGAGAAAAGAAAAGAAATGAGGTCCAATCCTCACTCCGGAATCCAAAAACTGATCCGTCGAAAACGATTTTAAAAACCGTAAAACGATTAAAATAAATTAAACACAACATCAAATAAATTAAAACCAATTAAAATACATTAATTTAAAATAAATAAACCAATATATTAATTAAATTAAAAGCACTCCTTCAGTGAAAATACATGTAAAAGCGGGTCATCACACACATCAATTGCAAGTTTTACAATATTCATTCAAAGCTTTCAATCTCTTTTCTCTAATAATTAAGCCTTAACCATTGTTCATGTTGAGAGATATAGTCTACACTGTACTATTTTCATTTCACTCATTGAGTAGTGTTATCTGACATCCTACTCACTGTCAACTCTTGTATCAGTAAAAGGGTGTGTATAACCATTGTGCATGTAAAATGTGTTCTACACAAGGAATCGTTAAAATACCACATATAATGTGATTGTAAGTGTAGAGGGTGTTCTATACAGATTATTTTTAATAGTAATGCTCAACGGTATAATAGGTTTCGATCTCCATCTGAAAGAGGTTGAATAGTGAATTTGGGAATCCTTAAGTTGTAGCTTGAGGTGATGATGTAGGTAGTGAGGCCGAACCTCGTTAAAATATTGAGTTTGCTTCTCTCTTACCCTTACAATTTATATTTACTGCTACTTAGCATTTTATTCATATTTTATGTTGTATATTTGGCTTATAAATTATTAATTTTTAAATACAACTAAATTAACGCCCCTTGTTATGTCAGTCATCTGGGTAACAGGTTAAATCAGTGAAGGTGGCGTGTGCCCCATAGATTTTTGAAACTCCCTTCATCCATTTGTGATCCAGTTGTAATGAACCTAAGGAAAAACAATGCATGGTTGCCAAATGGCATCAAGTGGGCATGTGTCTCTTGCCATTCCCGAAACCCTCATTGTTTTCTTTCATCAAAGATTCTTCTAGAAGCCATCATAAGTGGTGTGTAAATCTTTCCCCAAACCGATCCCTTGCTTCATCTTCCTTATCATTACTCCTAGAAATCTTAAAACCTTATGCATGTGTGAGATGGGGCGAAGTGAAAGTTGGAGTCTAATGGGTTGGGCGTGCACTATAGAAATCCTAACCTTAAATTCTTCCTTCTTCTCTTTTGGTCCAGGTTCAATAAATCTATAGGGTACAATTGCATGACCGCCAAGTGGAATTGTGGGTGGTGGGGTTGGCGTGTGGCCTAAGTGAGCTGAAACCCTAAGGCTTTTCTCCTTCTTTTCAAGGCTTCTTCTAGAAGCATAGTGCTTCATTGCATGGAGGACAAGTGGCGGTGTCTCTTAGAAAATATGAAGCTCTTTCCCCAGGGAGCCTAATGATTAGAGCTTAGGGAAACTCAAGGCTCTCATGTGCAAAGGGTGCCTCTCTCCTCATTCCAAACCCTAAACCTAGGCAAGTTTGGCAAGTCGGATAAGATATAAATTTTTCATTTCATCTCATCTCATCATTACAACTTTTACAAATTTCTAGATGAAATATAGTAAACAATTCAATTTTTTTAAATCCTAATTCAACTTTTGCAAATCCTAAAATAATAATAATATTAAAAAATAATATTCTAAACTTACATCTAAAACAAAAACTTCTCATCTCACTATCCAAAACTTTAAAAGGCCCAAATGGCTAGGTGCTCGGCCTTTCCTCGGGCTTGGACACCTATTCCCCCAACACAAGACATAGTTTAATGCAAATCCCTCACTCTAATTCTTCTCAAATAACTGGGTGTAAGTCCATTTAGATAATGAAAAGTAACAAGTAAGGACTTAGCTTAGACCTTGTTATCACATTCGGTCTCAAGCCACGATAAGCCACAACCAACCCAATCTGAAGCAACCAAGCAAACCACAAGCGCCACCGCACCATCTTCCTCCTTCAGCTGCACCGACCGAAAACAACTAGGAAGCACTATAAGCCAGCATCACACTGTTAGAAACATTTTAGTTGAGTGGACCTACATAGATCAAAGATCATGCATTGTATAATTACTAAATATAAGATTTTGGTAATATATGTAAGGCTCATTAAGTATAATCAATAAAGTGAAATAATTGGGCTATGGACACATCTTCAACATCCAATGATTTTATTCATATCATGAGCTCTAAAGCGGCACGAACTCAATTCATGTGCATAGAGAAATTATGGAACTATGTAATTCCATTATTTTATAATGAGGAAAATTAAAAATAGAGTATTATATATAGGTTATGGTTGTCACTTCATATTCATTCTTGACTCTACCCACCCCGAGTTTTTACAAGAGGATGAAGCACCATTCCCTTCATCATCTGAGGATTACACAACTACTAGTAAGAGAGGTAAATTTCGAGAAAGATTGTCACCCTTATTCTATTAGTGAATTTTCCACAATTAATGGTTGCAATGTCAATTTCAAGGAAAAAATAGTTTCTTAAGGGGGGAGGATGTGAGAACCTGAATTTTTGCCAAAATCCTCACTTGTTTGTTTGAGTTTGAGTTTTTATTTAATTTTCACTTAGTTAGAGTTGGGTCAATGTTTTGACAAGCCAAGAAGATGCTAGAACCATGAAGGAAACACTTGGACCTGACAGCATAGGCGTCCAAGCCCAATTGAGGCCCAAAGGGGCGAAGTGGTAATGGACCATTGTGGGGAAACAAGGGAATAAGGCCAAACCCTAACTAGGGTTTAGGGTATGGTGGTGCCTACTTTGGGGAAGGAAGGCTATTTTGTGCTTTCCCTAGAAATCTCATCATTTGAGACCTAGGGAAGGGGAACTCTTGGTTAGCACAAAGTTGCCACTTGGCAACCATGCATAAAGGCTTCTAGAAGAAGCCAAAGAAAGGGAAGAGAATGAAGGGTTTGGCACGCATAGGGCACACGCCCCACTCAACCACCCACATGCCACATGACTCACATGCATGTCCACCACTAAGATACAATGAACCTAGACGTGAAACTGGAAGAAGGGGAAGGCGCGCATGAGGGATACCAAGGGCCTCAAGCACTAGTCTCCAAGAGACCTGAGGGATTCAACAAGGGCTTCACACTTATCCAAGGGAAACCAACCATCACTTTGCCATGTGTCACACATGCACTAAGGTTAGGGATTTTCTAAAAGAAAGAAATGATGAGGAAGAGAAAGGGTTGATGGGGAAGGGGCACATGCACTCCCCAGCTTCTAGAAGAATCTTTGTAAGAAGAGAGAAAGAGAGAGGGTCGGCTATGGGCACAAACACACACACACACACGCGTGCGCACTACTTGCCAAATGGTAAGCATGCACACGCCTAACCCTAGGTTTTTGTTTAGGGTTTTCGTAAAAAGACATACATGCCCTGAAGATTCATTGAACCTAGACACAAAGGAGGATGCAAGGGGACTTTTAGGGTTTTAGAATTAGGGCAAGAACACACCACTTGTCATGCATGATGAAGAGTCTTGGTTTTCCAAAGAAAAGCAATGATCATGAGGGAAAGTGAGAAGTTTTGGCCAAAAGACGAAGGGCTATGCCACATGGTGCCCATGCACATAGACTCTTGAGTTTCCACTTTCAGAAATGATGATAGGAGTGAGAGTGTGTGTGGAAAATTGAGAAGTACATAAGGACTTCTTTTTGGGGCTGACACCCTACACCCCCAAAGAGTTCACCCAAATGTCATTTTGTTATTTTTCAAAAGAGCTTCTCACCTTCTTTCTCTCTCAAGCACATCCACCATAAGGGAAGAACAGGTCATTTTTCTTTCACTTTCTCTCCAACCAAACATTATCCATGCCCATACCATCTCCATTTACCTATGCGTCCAACCCTCTAAAAAGCTGAAGGCCCCAAAGTCAAAAGCTCCAATCCTTTGCATGTCCGAAGGAAGAAATAATAAAAATAAAAAGCTGAGAAAGAAATAGAACTCAAAAATAAAAAATAAAAAACAAGACTAGAATATTAAAAATGTGTTGTGCATATGAAGAATTATTGCCCAAGTAATTCATAGGTTATAAAATTAAACATAAATCATGATATTAATCAATTTAAATGACAACTCAGATTTATGCCTATTAACCATTTTTTTTTATCTAAAACTAATAATAATGTCATGAAATAATTAAAATATATGGGTTCTAAATGTATGAAATATGCAATTTTTCAGCTCAATCATATGTTATTTGTTAACTTATTGAGATTTTCCGACATCTCACCGTGGTAGTTTCCAGTACCATTCCCCACCTAAAATGGTAGAAGTTGTAATAAGACAAGGAACTGACCATGGGAAAATGCAAGAGGGAGGATCCCTCAGTAGTTAAGGAGGCCCCGAAAAGCCTTAAGCACTCAGGGAAGCCATCCTTGGAAGACAGGTTAGCGGCAACCGAATAGTTCATTTGTGAAGTGCTAGAGCTATTTGAAGATTTACTAAAAATCATCAATAACGAGAAGGCAAAGTATGCTCAAGAGGACTTTGAAGGATTTTAAAAAGAAAGAAAAATGAAGAAAATCATCAAAAGAGGCATATGGTTTATTTCTTTTTGAAACCCTCTTGTATTTTGAGGTGCCTTAAACAATTATGACATTTTGGGATTTATAGTTTAAATGGTACCATGCTTTTGAAATTGCTAATGATCTTACTTAGATTTTTATGAATTTTCAATGTGATTATTGCATAGTACTAGAAATATGCTAGGTATTGCATATTAACAGTCATGTACAGGGGTATGTAGCCTTTAGTTACATGTCTCGACACTTCAGTCACAGTCCAATCACATGCGGAGGCTAGGGTCGTCATAGATGGTGGTATCAGGCTAGGGAAACATGGTACCAAATGCTAGGCTTGAATTCTCTAGCTCGAGTTATGGGCCAAGAAGCAAAGCTATGGTTTGCCTAATCATTGGAAAGGGACTGATAAGCGTTGGCTTTGTACATTGTAGGAGGAAAGGAGTTCATGGCACTTGGAAGATGTGAGGAAGTCTCTCCAATGGAAGGAGGACAAGCAATAGTAGAGGTAATCTGCCAAATGACTAAAATTGTGCGACACTAGATAGTACAAGGGCAGAATGTTAAGCATGAGCCACCCAAAGGAGAAAATCGTGGGTGCCCATTCGAAAGGTTTTTAGTATATTGGTACCCTAATCTAATGGGCACGGAAGGTGCACTAAGGGCCAATAAGTGGCTCATCGACTTTGAAAGGACCTTTGCCATCAGTGGATGTACTGAAGAACAGAAGGTCCAGTACTCTAGACATTTGGTCTAGGGAGAGGCCAGTATATGGTGGGACACAAAGAGACAATTGTTGATATGAGAGTTGGGTGACATAGCCACTCTTACATAACAAAGGTTTAAGGAAGAATTCGAAAATTGATTCGTCTCGGAGTTGACTAAGAAACAAAAGGCTTCGGAGTTTGCCAATCTGACACAAGGCAACCAAACAATGGAACAGTATGTGGCTCAATTTATGGAATTGGGAAGGTTCACCCCACACCTGATTAGCATCGAGAAGATGCAAGCCTAGAAGTTTCAAGGAGGGCTACAACCGTAAGTTCAGAATCAATGCCTGCTTAAGGGTAAAAAAATTTCAATAATTAGTCAATGTTGCTTTGATAGTCGAGGGAGAGCAGCAAAATTTGATCACTTAGGTCAACATCTGCTGGAAAAGGGGGATGCCCTACTCACCCGAAAGGAGTAAGTAGAAGAGAAGAGTCCCCATTGCAATGGAAAAAGGAAAAGGGGTTGTGGTCAAAAACCCATCACCTATTACTCCACCAACTTGTCGAAGATGTGGATGAAGGCATAGCGAGGAGTGTTGGTTAGCCACTAGAGCTTGTTTTAGATGTTGTCAAACTGGCCACTTAATTTAAGATTGTCCACGCACTACGCCTGGTGGAGGAGTAGCACCCAGTGGCAAATTTAAGACCCTAGAAAAGGCCAAAGTCTACGCCATCACTCCAGGAGAAGTGGACCTAGAAGCTGATGAAGCGATTGACGCTGGAGTAATTACCGGTATCTTCTAAAACTTTACCCTAACAAAGTAGTAGTTAGAATCATGAAACCCAGACATGATCTTAGTTATCTTGGTAAGTAAGGGTAGGTTATTGCAATATTCGACTTGTGCTCTATTTGATTCTAGGGAATCATGATTGTTCATGTCTTCAAATTGCATACGATGATGTGGATTGAATGTGGAGTCGTTGCCTCAAAAGGTTCTGGTGGCTATTCTGGATGGGAAAATAGTTGGTTGCACAAGTACCATTAAGGACTGTGCAAGGGAGGTTGCAGGTCAAATGTTGAAGGCCGACCTAATTGTGTTCCATTTGATGGAATTTGACATAATCTTAGGCATTATGCGAAGATTTGACTATCAAAAGAAGGAGGTGGTGTTCAACCCACCCACTGCAGATAGGCTCTTTTATGTCGGGGAGGTGGTCAAGTTAGCTCCACTAGTAGCCATGGCTTACCAAGTTAAGAAGAGCATTCTGGAAGGTGCTACTACATGCCTAATGGTCGCAATTGAAAAAATGGAGGAGTTAAAGGGAGTGTAGGGAATACTCGGGATAAAGGATTTCCCTAAAATGTTTGTTGCTGAGTTACTTGGATTACCCCCCGAATTGGGAGATGGAGTTCATCATAGAATTAGAGCTAACAACAACCCTGGTGGACAAGGCGCCTTATAGAATTGCTCCTGCAGAGCTAAAGGAATTGAAAGATCAAATAGAAGAACTCTTGGATATGGGATTTATTTGACCTAGCTCATCCCCTTGGGGTGCACCAGTTTTGTTTGTAAAAAAGAGGGCAGTTTTGTTTTGATGAGTCTCCTAAGGATACTGATCATAGTTCTTCTAACATGGAGGCAACTATTGACAAATGGGCGAACTCTGATCGCATGAGTTTTATGATAATGATGCATCATATGTTTGATTCTATTCAAGGTTTAATGCTTGAAGAGGAGAATGCCAAAAAGTACTTAAGTCAAAGAGCAGATTGATTTGTTGCTTTGGAAAAGGTGAAGAAAAGTATGTTTCATAGCAAACTTGTCTCAATGTAGTATAATGGCAAAGGGTAAATAAGTACATTTTAGAAATGTCAAATCATGTTACTAGATTGAGGGCACTAAAGTTTGAGTTTTATGATTAAATTCCTGTGCATCTCATTCGGCTTTTATCAACATGCATAATTTGGTCTCTTTAAAATTAATTATAATACTCAAAGGAATAAATCGACTCTTAGTGAGCTCATTCATCAGTGTGTGCAAGAGAAAAAGAGATTGAAACAAATAAGGACAAAAACTGCTTACATGACAACTTTCCTCTTGAAAATCCGGGCACTAAGAGAAGATTAAGATGTAATAAGGCAAAGGAAACAATGCATGCTGGGACTTCAAGCAATTGTGAAACAGAGACATGTTAAGGTTTCTTTTGCAAGAAGGCTGGGCATGTGAAGAAAGATTGTCTCCATTATCAGAAGTGGCTTGCAAAAAAATGTGCTTTCTTTTTATTTTGTTTGCCCTAAAATTAAGTTGGCTATTGTGCCACCTAACACTTGGTGGATAGATTTGGGAGCTTCTATTTACAAAAACTTTACTATGCAGTGTTACCTAAAGTTCCGAAAATCTAGTGATGTTGAAAAATTCCTTTACTTGAGAGATGACATTAAAGTTAGTGGGGAGGCAATTTGAGTCTATAGATTAAAACTAGAATCTAGTTTTTATTTGGATTTGGATTAGACTTTTTATGTACAGTCATTTAAAAAAAATTTAATTTCTATTTCATGTTTGGACAAATTCGATTATTCTTGGTCATTTGGAAACGAGAAATTCAGTCTTTTCTAAGATTCAAATGTTATTGGTACTAGCTCTTTAATTGATAATTTTAATTTCTTAGACTTGAATACCTCTCACTTAAAGACACATGAAACCTTGGATGTAAATATTTTTGGTGCAAAGCGAAGATTAATTAATGAGAATTCCTTTATATCGTGGCATAAGCATTTGGGAAATATCTCGAAATAGAGAATTGAAAGTCTTGTATCAATTGGAATTCTTGTTCCTCTTGATTTTTCAGATTTCAAAAGCTGTATTAATTGTATAAAAGGCAAGAAAACAAATATAAGGAAAATGGGTGTGAACAATATCTCATGCATCTTACAAGTATATTGAAATTGTGGTCCATTCCCTATGGCATCTTGGAATGGTCAACGATATTTTATCACTTTTATAGATGACTATTCTCGTTATGGTTATATTTTTTAATAACATGAAAACTCAAAAGCATTTGACATTTTTAAGCTTATGAAGTTCAAGTTGAAAACTAGCTTGATAAGAAAATTAAGGCTATTAGAGCTAATCGTGGTGGTGAACAAGGTCATGGGCCATTTGCGAGGTATTTAGAAGAATGTTGGATTGTTCCTCAACACAACATGCCAAGGACTTCACATCAAAATTGTGTAGTTAAGAGACAAAATTGAACCCTAAAGAATATGGTTAGGAGTAGGAAAACTCATTCTTCTTTCATTGTGGGGAGAGGCAACAAAGACTGCAATTTATGTGAGGACCGCACCAGTGAAAGAGGGTAGAACACAATCCTATTGCAAAAAGGAATGAGAAGAAGAGAGCATTTCCTCTTTCCTTGATTTGGATGGAAAACATGTGACGCCCCCAACTCCCACGTATGAACACGTGGAAACCGAGACGTCGGGATGCTGACAACACGGTCACACATCCCATCGCCAAGTGCCACAAGTGTGTGTACATATAAAATGTGTTCAAATAAAACACACAGCGGATAGAAAAGCCACATAACTAAGTAACAGAATTTTGTTTAATTACAAAACCAGCTTAAAACAAGCGTAAATAACTATTACATGTTCAACATCTCAAATACAAATACATACCAATACAACAACAACTAATATAAAATATAAAGGCCATCTCAACTACTCCTCCGGCGGAGCCGCCTCCTCGGGCTCAGCCTCCTCCTCCTCAACACTTGCACCAAAATCTACGGTACCAAAAATGGTGCCGCAGGTAAGTAAAATCCAAACAACGCAAGATAAAAACATATTACAACCAAAACAATATGCATGAAGCATGCCCAATGCACATGTCCTATAAAACACATTTTTCCACACATGCCAAAATCCCATTTGACCCAAACACATATCCTTTAAACCAATCCTCGCCATTATCCCAGATAATGGCCCAAAAACTAGTCTCGTCATTTTCTCAGAAAATGGCCCATTAACCAAACCATCAAAGCACTGTAGGCGGGAATCACAGGCGGGACTCTACCACCATCCCTACGCGTGCACCGTAGGCGGGAATCGCAGGGAGGACTCTACCACTATCCCTGGTTACCACCATCCCTACACATGCCTCTGAATGAAACCAATCAATCCACACGTTCCCGTTTACCAACAAAACCATATCTCGCTCGAAAACCCAGTTTTTAATAAATAACATATGCATATGCGTGCACAATGCAATGCAAATAAAATTATACACATACACCAACATATTCCAAACATCGATAACAATCAAACAAACAACTACTTTCTCAATTCCAATCGACCCCCGACCCCCGAGTCCAGAATAACCAACCAGATCACAATAAATTATTGTAAAGGCAATAATAGATTTAAATCTAAAACGAAGTTTGGAAAATACTTACAGCGCTATATATTATTTTTAGAAGGTTCAACGCGCGGCAAACGATGAGCGGAAAGCAACGTAACAGTGCAAATGCACTGTAGCCGTGGGTCGCAAAATACCCACTTTTGAACGGGGACAAACCAAGACACCAAATTGATAGGGAATGGTCTAGAGGTGTTTATGAAGTTAGTGGAAGTGAGCTTTGGCCGTGGGTGGAGGTGGAAACGGCGGTGGAAGCGAAAAACGGCCAAATCAGAGTTGAGCTCGTGGGAGCTGCTCCGGCAACAGATCGAGGCCGGAAATGGATGGGTTAGGACGGCAAGAGGTAGGGGAAGAAGTGGTGAAGAGGTGGTGGCCGGAGGTGGAGCGAAGGCGCCGGAAACGACTCAAAACCTTGCGGCTTAGATGGGCTTTTCCGGCTAAACGGCTGGCCGGTTGGGGTTGAGAGTTGGTGGGGGTGATCACCGGCCGGAGGGGAAGGTTTTGGTGGTGGCTGTGCTGGCCACGTCGCCGGTGAGCAACGGGTCTGGGCGGTGGGTGTTGGACGGCGTGGGTGAGGAGAGAGAGAGGAAAAATACACGGGGAGGGGGTGTTCGCGCGGAAAGGAAGGGAAGAAAAAAAGAAAGAAAAAAAAAGAAAGAAAAGAGAAAAAGAAAAAAGGGAAAAGAGAAAAGAAAAAAGATGGAGGAAAAGAAATGAGGTCCAGTCCTCACTTCCGGAGTCCAGCGACTGATCCAACGAAAATAACTTTAAAAGCAATAAAAACTAAGAAAAACATTTTAAACACAACGTAAAACTAAAATATATTAAATAACTAGTAAAAACCAATTATTAAATTTTAAATCCAAAAAACAAGTTAAAATAAATTAAACAGCAATTTAAATTCAACAGCAATTAAAATCCAATTTAAAACCCGATTATTTAAAATAAAAGAACTATTATAATAATTAAATTAAAATATTTCTTCAGTGAAAATACACATAAAAACGGGGTGTCACAAAACATGGTAGCAGTGGCCTGCAAAGTGCAGCTAGTCTAATGGAAAGGCGACCCAGCACCTAGGCAAGAACAAGGAGCTAAAGAGGCTCCTAGTTTTGAAAAGTCCCCTAATGTACAAAGGCGAAGAACGAGCTTAGGGCAAGAAATGGTTGAGGACAAGACCCTTTCTGACACCTGCGTCAGGACTGGGTCTAGTGGAAGGATTATGACTTAATAGGCCATATCATCTGAACCTAGAGGTATGGTCTAACGCCCCGTGGGAAGACCTTTAGTGAGAAAGAGATTGAGGATCAGACATAAGGCAGGTTGTAAGGACGTGCAAACCATGCCCTACCAATCTATCTTTATCATGATGCAGTGGGACTATCGTGACTAAACAACTCTTATTCAATCACATATGGAGTCAAAAGGACCGAATGGGAGTTGACAGCGCTTACTTTTATCCCATGGCAATGGAAAGATATTGCCATAGAGTTTGTAGATGGGTTACCCCGAACCCCCATGTGACACCTCGATTTTTAAGCTAGGACTTAGAGATGCTAGGTCATCTTTGGGCCTTAGTAAATGGAGGAAGCATTGAACCAAATGCCCATTAGTTAAGTTTGTGTGAATAAGAGTTTGTTACTTTTGAGGATGACTGCCCAAGCCCATTAAGCTTTAGACCCTAGAAACTTTTGGTTAGCCCAATCCTTGTGATCAAATGAGTTGAGGTCTAAGTTTGAATGAGAAGGAGAGAGAGACACGCCACTCCTATAGGTAGTCATCCTCCAAGGGGCCGCATGGCTCCCATGCACCTTAGTGACTTTAGGTTTCAAGGGATCATTGATGAAGAGAGACAGGGTTGAGCTTTTACAAGAGTCATGCCACGTGTCCCTCATGCAAGTTAGTATCAATGTTCTAGAAGAAACTAATGATGAGGAAATAGGGTGGAATTTTCAGTTTTGATGGCGGCAATGCCACTTGGTGTCCATGCACTCTAACAACCTTTACGCTTCCAAGAGAGGAATGATAAAAAGATAGGAGTGTGATTGTAACAGCCCGCTAGAAATTCAATGGTGGAATTTCTATAGACATTAGAAATCTCGTGAAAACCCCATAAGTTTTTACGAATCGGCTAATCACATAAGCTCTAGTATGTCAACATAATTAGTTTTATCACTCACTATGGTGCCAGAAATGTGATTTTATTTGTTTGAGGTAGTTAGAAGTGTCAGATTACGTTATAGTTTACGCCACTAGACTCAGTTGAATATTTAGGATTTTTCAGTACTAAGTTTATTATGCACTTTTTCGGAGTGAATAGTAACCTCGATAAGCGTACTAAGTGCAGTGGTTTCAAAATCACAGTGTGAAATGTCCAAATTAGGTTAGAGAAGTTTTATTTGGACACTTGGCAAGATCTTAACCACACATAGATGATATAGTATTAGATACTTGGCACAAAGAGAAACCATTAGATGGATTTGTGAAGGAAATCAATGTGTGAGATCATGCCACCTAAGCAAAACAGTTTTTTTTTCATCTGATCAACCAAATTGAGTTAGATGAAGAGGGTTTCAAACCCTAGTAAAACCCTAAATGGTTGGAATCCTTTTGAAACCCCAAAAACTTGGTTGAAACCGAATACCCTAAACGGTTTCCCCAAACCCTAAAGTTGGCATTCAAACCCTTTTTGATCCAATTTCTAGTATTGTGTTTAATCACTTGATTAAATCACTTTCACATGCTATTAATTTCTCAAATTCCTATTATGACATCTTTATCCAACATTTTAAACCTTAGAAATTTGATTGGGCCAAGAAAAATTGGATTTGGGCTTGATAGCATCTCAAACCCTAACCAAACCCCCTTTAAACCCCAAATTGAAGCCCACTTGGTTGAGGCCCACTAAGGCCCACTAAAGCCCACGAATTTTGGCCACCTTGGCATAGCTTCTTGGAGAAATTTCCTCCCCCACTTGGCAGACCATTCATTGCATCAAGTTGCACTCAATTAATATGGAGGAACCCACCCCATCAAGTCCCATGTCTCATAGCCTTTGTAAGTTGTCTTTTGCCCCCCACTATCCTCTACATTATGTCACATGTCTACACCTCCACTCAATGATCATTAAGGTCCAAATATTCTCCCTACAGAAGTCTTGAGTCGTGCAAGACACACTTACTTCACTTTAATCATTTCTTCACCCCGTTCTTAGAGAGAAACCCAAAAGAGCTCTCTCGGGCAGATTTCTGGGTCTTTTTGCGTGGAGTTTTTTCGACCCTTTGTAAGTATTTTCACACGATGACTCCTTCATAAAAGTTGTTCCTACTTTGAGTCTAGTTTCCGTAGATGTATTTTTCGTATCATTCCATGGTCATTTGGTCGGTCAAAAGTATTTTTAACCATGGAAAGGTCATTCTGGGCGTGAATCTGGAGAGTGTGTTATGTTTTGGAGTTTTTGACCAAGCTAATGGATATATCTTGGTCCGAAAATTTTATGGAGTGTTCTTAGAATGTGTTTAAGAGTTTTCATTGAGGTTTTGTTGCATGAATAAAGATTTTGATGATAGATTTTATTAGATCTAGAAACATGAAAACTGGAAGTGACAAAACAGTTTTTATTTGGATAAAGTTTGAATATTTTGAGGTTTGATCTTACTCTAAAGGCTTTGATATTTTTATATGATGATCCTAAGTCTCTTATTTTCATGTTAGGATGTTATTTTGGAGATATTTAGTATTAGTTTCAAAGATATGATTTTTCTATGCAAGAGAATTTCGGTTAGGCCTAAGATTTGATGTTTTTAGGTTAGATCCATGTTTTATTGGGTTTTAGCCATGTGATTTTAATTTTGATGGTTGGATATTCTTTAGGACACGTTTTTAAACCATGTGATACTTTATTTCAAAGATCTCACCTTCTTAAGCCATTGATCAAGAGATTTATCAAAGCTAGTTAAGAAAAAGTTTCTGTTTTTGGACTAAGTGTAAAATCAAAAACTCCAAGTGTTATTTTTGTGATTTTGGTGACTTTAGTTTGATGATTTAAAGCATGGTTTATCTGAGGATGATGTTATGAATATGTTAGAAGTAAGATTTGATTTTTTTGGAATTCTTGGAGATGTTTTGATTTAAGGACAAAGCTTGTGATTCAAGTGTTTTGATCTTTTTACAAAAAAAGTTTGGTGTTGATTATTAGCTTTTTCTAAATGGATGTTTTAAGTATGGTTTTAAACTTAGGATTGGAAGATGTTTGTTGTAAAATTTTGGTTTAAGCATGAGTTTTGAAGTTGGAAGGAATTGTAACAAAAATCAAGAGAAATGGCCTATGGATGTTTCGGCCATAGTGTGTTTTCCATAGTGATGTTTTGTTTTAAATTTTTTCTGAGTTGATATTTGAGTTTAGAACAAAATTTACATGAGGAATGTAAATTTTGGAAATTTTTGGAGTTAGGATATGAAATCCTTAAGTTATGGGTAAAATGGTCGTTTTCCCACATGTAGAGGGTAAAATGATAATTTTACTCTAAGATAACTTGTTTCCATGTTTCTAATTGTTAGTAATTAAATTTCTAACTTTTAGAATGACCTTTTACAGTTTCTCGTATATCGCACTTTATTCTCGTAGAACGTGACAATCGAGGTAAGTTAGCCTCTAACTTACTATCAGTTTATTGTGTATGTGTGATGGGTAAGAGAACTACAATTTATGTATGTATGTTATCATATATGCCATGTCATGCTATGTCATTACATGTTTATCTGCTACGTATGATTTAATCTCTCATGAATAATTATCTGTTACATAATCTTTTCTATCATACAATGATGTATGTTATAAGTATGCCATGAAATGTTATGATTAAATCATATTGTGTCATTTACAAGTATACGCCATGTTAGAAAAGTATATGATATTAATTAATATCTCATGCATTAAGAAAGATAAGACATGTTATGTTACGTATAATACGTGGGGCCACAACAACTGTGGAGTACGTATTATATTTATGTTACTTATAATGCGTGGGGCCACAACAACTGTGGAGTACGTATTATATTTATGTTACTTATAATGCGTGGGGCCACAACAACTGTGGAGTACGTATTATATTTATGTTACTTATAATGCGTGGGGCCACAACAACTGTGGAGTACGTATTATATTTATGTTAGTCTTATAATGCGTGGGGCCACAACAACTGTGGAGTACGTATTATTATTTATGTTACGTGTATACGTGGGGCCACAACAACTGTGGAGTACGTATTATATTTTTTCTGTTACGTGTATACGTGGGGCCACAACAACTGTGGAGTACGTATTATATTTTATGTTACGTGTATTCATGGGGCCACAACAACTGTGGAGCATGAAGTATGGGGCCACAACAACTGTGGAGCATACACTACGTGAGACACAGCAATTGTGACACGTAGAATACGTGGGGCCACAACAACTGTGGAGTACGTATTAAGTCAAGTTTCAGATCAAGTGCATGATAAGTCAAGTTTCAGATCAAGTTCATGTTTTGTTATGTACACGTACATGTTATGTTCATGATCAAGTTATGTTCCAAGTTCATGTTCACATCATGTTAAGTTCACGTTTACAGTATGTCTCAAGTTCACGTTTATGTCATGATATGTTCAAGTTTATGTTATTTTCAAGTTCATATTTATGTTATGCATGTTTACGTTCATGCTACATTTCAAGTCCATGTTATGTTTTAAACTCAAGTTCATGTCATGTTAAGTCAAGTTCAGTTCACGTTTAAGTTGGTTATGTCATGTTATATGTCAAGTTATGCTATGCTTATGTACGACTTTACTTATGCATTTATGCTTTTACTGCCATGCATGCATCTTTAACCTGTGTGTGAGTTTTATGTTAACTTACTGAGATTTGTAATCAAATCTCACTGTGGTAGTCCCAACTACCATTCCCCCCGAATGGTAGATCTTGTTACAGGACCCAAAGAAGAATTGGAATCTGACCATCTGAATACGGTCATCTAGGCTACGGTGCGATGTTGATGATGGTATAGTATTTAACTTAGGTTAATGCTTGTACTTTTGGAGTTGTATCTCAAGTATTCTTTTGATCACAACCATTTTGGACTAGTGTAGTGATCACGGCTTTTTAGTATGTTTTTATGTATGAAATATGTTTCAAGTATTTGGGATATTTTTAGTTTGGTGCATAGTATTGCTAAAGAAAAAAAAATAATAATAATTATCCGCTGCGAATATTGCATAATGCTAGATGCATGTTAGGAACATTGCATCTTATATGTCATGAACGGGGGCAGGTAACCTTGTGTTGCATGTCTC